>JAVCKZ010077165.1:0-13092 GCA_034780755.1 Lepetodrilus elevatus
AACTGCATTGCCACTCTACAGTCAGTGCATCCTATCAATATCGCGTCAGAAAGTTAACTTTCGCGAACATTGATGCCGGGCCCCCTGGGGCGGGATTTGAACTTGGAACCTTTGGCTCCGAAGTCCAACACTCTACAACTGCGCTACATCCCGCCCCCACTAAATAATTAAGGTGGCAGTGACGATGAGAGCGTGATGCTTACCTCACGTCTTCAAGGAACTTCTCCAATTCCACTGCAGCCACTTGTGAAAACCTGGCAGAGAAAATAACAGGAAACACATTAAATAAGTTACATTTCATAATTGCAATAAAACATGAATTATTTTCCACGAATTAATATTTAATAAATCTGTAATAAAAAAAAAATAAACAAGAAGAAAAAAGTACAAAATAAGCAAGTAAAAGCAAATATAAAAAAAAGTAAGAAAATGTTGTCATTATAATATTAGAAATACAAGTTTCTAAGCCAGCTTGAGAATTGCTGCATTACTTGCCTCCATTCAAGAGTTTCTACATCGCGGCTGGCATGCCGAATCTCGGCTATCACTTTGTTTGGATCAGTTTTAGCGAAGTTTTCCTCCTCAGTCATATTGCCTTGGCTATTGGCTGGAAAAGACAAAAAAGAGAGCTCATTTCAAGATGACAAAACTTGCCAATATTGTATTGACAGGGATCAAACAAACTCACAGACTACAAAGCCAGGGTTGGTCTGTTGAGATGGCAGTAAGATGTTCAAGTACTTACCAGTAGCCTTAGCGTAACCGTGGGCACACAGAAGCTTCAGCGAGTGTACTTCAAACAATATTGCTTCAAAGAGAAGTTCTCTGGCTGTGGGCCGCTTCACAGACTCCTTCCCGATACATTTCTTCAGAAAATTCTGTGTGAAAACGCACCATAAATGTCAATAAACAAAAATAAACTGAATGTTTTTGCATTGTTAAAAGGAGTAGGATACATCATGCATACACAGTGGTTTCAATAGGTGCCGGCAACTAGTAAAATTGTCCGTCTATTTTGGAGTATTTCCATAATATTGCCGTCTACTTTAAATCTTGTTGATACTACTTTGTATGATTTATGCAGGTATTTTGCCTCTTACTTTTGCTACTTTGCCACCTACTTCTGATTCTACTGAAACCACTGATACAGAATTAAAGATTTTAATGTTATATATTTGATTTAACATTTGATTTAACATTTTACTTTTTTTTCCCCCATGTTCATGGCTCCATTAAAAATTGATCAAGGAGACAAGAAACGGAACATTTATGAGTAAGTGAATTATTGTTTTACGTCACAGCAGGAATCTTTAACCCATACATGTCGATAACATATACGCGTCGACTTACCTTTACTAGCATGTTATCCAAGGACTCCACAGTGTTCTGTATGACCTCTGGCGTCACAGGCTTGCCTCCCTCACCGTTGCCTTGGAAACCAAGTGCGGCCATCTTTGGAGGAGAATATCACAAGTCTTGGAATGGGCAATAATAAATGTATACACTGAAATATTTTAAAGTAATTTGAATGTTAATCTTTTGCATAGTTGACATTTAGAGATGTGATGAAATATTACTATTTTACAGTGAGTGAGTGAATATGGAGTTTAATGTCGCTGTGGGGCGACTATTTTCACAGAGTAAAGTTATATCTAAATAGAAAATGTGAATTAAGCATTACCTCAAGTGCACACATCCCAAAGGAGAAAATATCAACTTTCGTTGTAATTGGTTCTGAAAGGCAAAAAAGACAAATGTCTAAATATCTAACAAATTAAGTGAAAACCTGATGCATTGACTTCGAGAAAAACAAATGTATTTTTTAAGACAATAATGTGACTATAAATAGCTGAAACTCCAGCAGATTTCGACACTTAAAAATATCACAATATCATTGATAATATTTCAATGTAAACGAATGTATAATATTTCAGTGAGTGAGTGAGTGAATATGGAGTTTAACGTCGTTGCGGGAATCTTTCACCCATTTGCAATATTTCAGTGGAAACATGTAAAATGGAATAATCTTGTCATACAATGAGTGATGATGGAGTTTAACGTCGTTGCGGGAGCGGTACAATAAAGCAAATACCTGGATCAGGTGCGATGCAGTGCATGTTTCTCATGTCGTCTCGATATGTTTTCACGTGGAGATGAATAGCGTCAGGCGCCACTGGAATATTGGAAGAATCAACGTATTGTATAAATGAACAATGTAAGATTTTAATGAATACACTTGGCAAGGCAAAATACAATTACGACTTCAGCAGAAAACAAGTCTGGCCCAAACTAACATCCAGCGCAAATAAATCCACCCATGGACAAATAAGTGGGTTTCTGCAGATCTGCAGAAAATTGTCATGCCTGTAATCTGAACCTACCTGATCCAATCTTGATGAGGCCGTTGTGCTGGATGAAGATTGTGTCGCACGTCAGATTGCCGTGAATGATTGGAGGATCACAGGAATGTAAATAGCTGAAGTAAATAATTTGACGTAAATTTAACATTATATTTGTCATTTGTCACTATAATGGATTATGGAAGAGAAATATTTGATTAGGATGATCTACATATCATAAGTTATTAGCAGTGTTCATAATAATGCAGTGCTTGAATGAAAAGGAGTCCTGTGGGGGGGTCATTTGAAAATCTGCTAATGGTATCTATGCGATTTGATCAACATTAACATTGGGCCTATGGAAAGGACCTCCTTATTATTTCTGAATTTCTAACACTGTAATGTTATGTATAATCACTATCAGTGAAGTTATTATTTTCTTTTACTTTTTAATAACTAACTAACAAGCATAAACATGGTAACAATAAATTGCATGAATGATCCTATGAAAAATCCAACTTACCTCAAGGCTGACAATATCTGCGTGCACCATCTTTTCCAACTCTGAAAATTGACAGTTCCTCCGTGTGAGTGTCATGGTAATAGACTAAATGGCAAAAGAAACCACACATACTGGCAGGTTCACTTAACAGATCTTATATTATAATATATATATGTGGTGAATGCATTGGATCAAGAAACACAAATTTTAAAATAAATGTGCTCCGAGTTAATCCTGTACTATAGTTTGGCATGAAACTATTTTGTAGATTATCTCGGTAAATACTTCATGGAATGAAAAACAAAAAAACTCCATTTTCTAATTTCATTCTACCTATTAAACCAAAATTAAAAAATTATAAATAATTCACCAGTAATAACAAATCTGTTTATATGACGATCACCAAATAATTTGACTATGTATTATTTTATGCAGAGGGGCGACGTTTCATGTCAAACTATAGTACATGTCATAATGGGTATCATTTCTCAAAGTTCTCATATCCACTATGAGATCATAGCGCTCTTGTATAAGATGTATAAAATGTATAAGAGATCACTACGAGAGTGCTGTATAACTGGGGTAGTAGATACGAGAGCTTTGATAAATGATGCCCTATATAAATATATTAGTAAGAGTGAGAAAGGGATGAAAATTTACATTTCAAACTGAGCCTGAATATTTATTCAAATAATAAAATTATTTTACGACACAAATATATATATAATATATTTAGCCCTTAGGGTAGCTCTGAGAAATCACATGAGCTAGTGGTAAGTTCCATCCTTGTGAAAAGTGTTTATTAATTCAGTAACATTTACATTCTTGCGAGTGGATGAGATTCTTTTGTTTGTTATTGCAATGGGAATTTTTTTTAAATCTGTTTATTTTTTTTTATTATCATGTTCGAATAATTCGAAAATTACGATTTGAACAAACTGGTCATATTCTATTTTTAGGGTTGTAATTCTTTTTAAAAATGGAGCGATTAATTTATGTGTGATCTATTAGAGGGTTTGAATTATGAGGGTAGTTACGGTACAAGAGTTTCTACAAATGGCGCCTGGTCTCGTTACCTCCATGTTGGGTTCACTTCCTGCCTTCCGTTCCCATTTGATGTACACGCGGTAACATTCCTTTATGTGTCCGATCACCACCAGGATCCCATACGCCATGCATGTTATTATGGCCATTATCAAGGGCGTCTCTTCAAACGACTCGAAGAAGTCATCTTTCCAGTTTGCAGACTAAAAATAGAAATGAACACACCATTGGTATTGTCATTTGTTTTGTTTTTACTTTCATGCATATTATAATAGCAATTATCAAAGGCGTCGCTTCGAACAATTCAAAGAAGCCATTTTTGAAATTAAAAATGAACATGTTATACACTATTGGACTACTTCGGAAATTTATGTTTCATCAATTGTTTTGTTTTTACTTTCAGGCATGTTACTGTATATATATAGCTAGCATCAAAGGTGTCTCATCAAATAACACAAATAAGCCATCTTTTGAAATTAAAAATGAACACATTATACATATTGGACTACCTTGGAAATTTATGTCTCATTAATTGTCTTGCTAGTACTTTCATCATTCATGAGAATAAATATTGTTTAAAACCAATTCAGAAAATACAACCACAACCAGACTTTGATATTCTAAGAACAACACTTCACATAAAGTTAAAATAACCTATCAATTATGTTTATTTAACCTTCCACATGCTGTGGGCACCCACTGATGCCCTACAAAGAAACGAGTGGGATCCACATTTTTAAATTCCAATTCCCATGGTTTCATTATACAACACTTTAGTGACATGATATAATACATTCTAAATATTTAATATCTGACCCTTTTTTTTTTAAATACAAAAACTAATAAACTTGCTATCCAAGTAATTTTCAGTTAGCCCTGTGGGCAATTGATAACAAAGCCGATACTAAAGCCATTAGTTCTTTGACCTTTTAGTTGTTGTGCCAGTACCTTATGTACTTGCTCTCTATGGAGGGGGCTAAAACCATGGCATTTGAGATAGGGACAATAAGTCTGTTTGAAGCACCGAAGGAACCACACAATCCAGTTTGACAACTTTCAGGTTTTTACCATGATGTAAAAAACAACCACTTCAAAAACCATGAGAGAAAACAAATTCAAACAAAGTTTGCAACTTGTTTGTGACAAGATAAGACATAAAACCAAATTTAACTTAAATTGGCCGAGTAAAAAAATTAATCTGGGTTACGATGGTAAGGATTGTCTGCCTGCTCGGGACAGGTATTATTCATAGGAAGACAGGTAAAATAGTTCAGATTAAGAAATGGTTTAAAGTCCGAAAGGATACGAGGCTAGGTGCCTCAAAAAGTTAACATAAACCCCTGTAAATGGGAAGTATTAACTTCCTTCTCACTGTACACTGGATGCCACACAATGAGGTGTGTCTAAACCAGCATGTCACATCTATAGCTATCAGTTTCAGGATAATGACTATTTCGGAACTGGATCAGATTTGGCCCAGATGTGGTCATTATTGCCTCCCACACAATCACAAGTATTTTCAGCTTGAAATTTGTTCACTTTCTGATTGAGAACATGGAATTATACCCTGAAAATTGATGCACATGGTATCGTTTATTAACCCTCTCCCTGCTGAAGGCGTGTTAACTGATTTTATTCAGAGTTCTCATATCCACTATGAGACCATATAGCGCTCTCATAAGTGCATGATCCCAATGTATTAGATATCGCTACGAGAGACCTTATGGTCTCGTAGTAGATACGAGAGGTTCAAGAAACGACACACTGATCTTTAGTGACATAATATAATAGAATTTAAATTATATTATTCTGTGTACAAAATCTGCTCTTAGAATTCCTCAGGAGCTCAGATAAAACAGTCCTATCTACTGGCAATCTACTGGCAATCTACTGGCAATAAGCTTGCTATAAATACTGCATGTTTGACAAGACATAAAAGCAGGTAGTTGTTGTACAGTGTTGTCCCCGTTCCACAAAACAATTGTAGCGCTGCAAGTCTTGTAGTTCCATGTTACAACTGTCATAGCGCTATGATAAGGACTTCTATCATAGTGCTATCACAGTTCTGTGAAACAGTGCCCAGAGGTTACTTGGCAGCCTGTTCGACAAGATTGGTCAAGGTCTGGGGGAAATACAACGGACCTCAAAGCCGGGAGCTGTGTTGCTTCAACAATGAGATTCTGACATCCTGACCTTAGTGCTATTATCAATCTGATTAGATTCACATGTACATAAACGCTGTACGTAGTAGACTATACATCTGATTTTTATTAGATTGTACTTGTAGTCGGTAATGATCCAACAACTTAGGTTTCAAACGAAAGCTAGTCCATGACATGAAGCCGAAAAGACGTGCATTAAATGGAATAACGTAAAGGACACAGGGTTCACAATTAACACTCGCACGCTCGCCTGGGCCATTTCTCCCAATGCTAAAAGTATCCGCACGCTCGCCTGGACCATTTCTCCCAATGCTAAAAGTATCCTAACTAAAGGGCGAGTAGAAATTCATAATATTTGTTATTTGTATCATTACATGTTCAAATTAGTTTCTATCGCTGGGATGGCAAAAATACTTTCAATTTACCTATTCCAGTTATTATTAATTATTAACTTGTATGATAAATAGAGATCTATATTTCCAAGAATTCATGCTTTTAAAAATGCATCAAATGTCCCATAAAACCATTGACATAAATTGTTTTTCCCATCGATCAAATTTTCAAAAAATAATGTTATACATTTCTCATAAATTTTCCCCTACTTGTTTTGCATACCAACAACATTCTGTGTAGACAGCAAAGTAGACACTCACAAAACAGAAAAGGAGCCTATTAACATGATTAACCATCTTCCGGATGGATTATGCACAAACATAGCTCTTTAAGAGCATCTCCGGTTGCTTCAGCATAGAGAGCGTTAATTAAATCCTAAAAGATCACTTTGGAGAAAATTTAATCTGTTCATACCGCAATATCATCACTTAAATTCTTTGTGTTTTCTACAATTGGAAATTCTGTCGGAAATCTTTTAAGAACTTGATTACTGTTGCCCGTATACAGCCACGTCATGTGATCGAGTTACTCTGCCGCTAGTACTCGACTCTCGGCTAATATGTAATTCCATGCACAAACCACAGAGAAGTTAGACATGAGAACTATGAATCATGTGATTGAATGCCTCTATTTAACATTCCCCGATACCAGACCCTGAGATGATGAAACGTTTTTTTCCGAGATTATGAAACTTTTTTTCCCCCGCGATTATGAAAAAAAATCCCAAACTTTTTTTTTAGCATAAACTCATTGTTCAACAAAGTTTGGTTCATATAATAAAAATTGAGCTTGAGAATGAAATATTACTCAACAAGTTTTATAATCTTGGAGTATGAGCAACAGATGAATACATGGGAACCTGTCTTGATAATTTAAAACTAGTGAAATTACTGAAGTATGAATGAAGACAAATTTGATATTTTGGTAAATAAAGATAAACAATATACGATGTGATGTATTTATCTGAGCTGATAATCTGGATAATAAGGGAAGACTCTCACACCTAAGGAGCAGAGATGAAAGAATATGTAAATATGATATATGATGACATTTTAGTGTGCCAGTACATGGTTTTCATTTTACACATGTATACAATGTATTATTGTAACACTTTCATGCATTTATAGCAGTCTAATAAATTATACTTGCATTTGCATAGAACATTATTCACAATAGCGGTGCTCTGTGCGCATACAAAGTAACAAAAGTACACACACACTTTTTAGTTTATAAAAATATATACTTTTAAAAAAGCATACAAATTGTTTAGAGATGCCATAGACCAAGGTGACGATGACAATGGAGTAAATGATAACAATGATGAAACATGTTACACCAGATCCCATATCAGACACCTCTCGCTATTGCACAAAGCTTATCCAAGATCTAGACTGCGCTAAGTATTGCTATGATATATAACCAAGTGTTTGAAACTAAACTTTGCCAATAGGAGCACGGTGGTCTAGAGGTAGCGAGTCTGTCTCACAAGCTGGAGGTCCTGGTTTGAGCCTAGCTTATGTCATGGTGTAGCACTCTTGTGCACATTACTTAAATCCACACTGCTCCAGTCCACCCAGCTGTGAATGGGTACCCGGTACAATGAGATGAAATTGTGAATATTAACCTTCTAGTGCCTGAAATGGTAGCTTAGGTTGATACTCACCAGGGAGTTGAGAAAGTATATGCAGTGCACATTGATCTAATGACAGTTTATAGGTCTGAGCATGTGCCTTGTGCATGGAGTATAGCGCAAAATAAATACACATTATTATTATTATTATTAATAGGTACATAGGTGAAATATAATACACATTATTATTATAAATAGGCGAAATATAATACACATTATTGTTATTATTGATAGGTACATAGGCGAAATATATACACATTATTGTTATTATTGATAGGTAAATATGCAAAATATATACACATTATTATTATTATTATTATTATAATATATAGTAGGTGCAGTGGGTACATTAACTACATTCTGATAAAAGGTCATACGACAAACTTGAAACAGTCTGTTATCAGTGTTGATATGTTTATCACTATCACTCCTACATCATACTTCTTACAAGGTGTTATATATACAGAAACACGGCCTACTAAAATTCCATTTAATTTTTATGCAACATCTTCATGTCTTGCCGCAATGGTCAATTAAATTTCAAGTCATTTGAAAAATTACTAAATACACTTTGACAGCATGATGTCTTAATAAAATAACTGCATTCAGTCGGCACTGTGGCTGATCACATACAAAATATATATATTTCCACCATTGTCATTAGATAAGTGAGCATTTACTTGACTTTCTCAACCTCCCGAGGAGTATACACCACAGGTGCTGCAAGGTTAGCATTAATATCACCATTTCATCATACCATATCCCTCATCAAAGACATTGGATCCATACGAATACTAATCCTTCCTCAGACTTTTTTCAACGACATTCTTTACTAAAATCATCATAATTATTAGGTAGCCTGCTAGGTAAACAGAGGCATTTTTTTACATGAGTCACTTGAACAAGATGACACCAAAGGTTATCAATATGTGTCTCTTCGGTGTGGCAACGAGTACTAGACATGCTAGATGCTATCTGAGCGTTCTCAGCTCAGTCAAAAATGGGTGTCACATACACCATTTCACTGATCCATGCCGAACCTTGAGATCATGCCGAACCTTGAGATCATGGTCAACCATCTTAATTTCTTGCATACAGGTATTAGATATTTGTAAAATTACGGTTTACAACACTACTACTACTACTACTACTACTACTACTACTACTACAATACTTTTTTTTTGTATTGGGGTTTAAAGTCACTTTCTAGAATCTTTCACTAATATCACAACTTGTCAGTTTAGGGCAGGAGGAAATCATACTACTACTACTACTACTACTACTACTACTACTACAAATTACAAGTACACTACTAGTACTACTATTACAATTACAATAATAATAATAAATTGTTGTTTTATTTTGTGTCGTTTAAAAAAAAAACTAAACTATTAAAACTTAATAATTCTAATTTTTCAATAATAATAATAGATTTATAACAGTCTACTTATATCGCACATAACTCTAGATGTAATTGAATGCTTAAAGTGCAGTCATCTGAGAAACTAGTCCAAATAGGAAAGATTAAAGTGACGTGCCTAAAATTTGAATTTTATTGTTAAACTGATGCTGTCATGGCGTATTAACCCTCACCCTACTGGATTAGACACTGACACAGCTCTTTAGGGCATCTCCGGTTTCTTCCAGCATAAAGAGAGTTAAAGGAGATTGTTCCAGACTGAAGGAACAGCAAATTAAAATTTGTCATCTCATTTACCGATCCACGTTGAACTTTTGTCACTTCAGTGACATTGGGATCAGTTTCTGACATCTTAATTTTCCATATGCAGACATTTGATATTTCTAAGTAGGGATAATGCCACCCTAGGCTTAATGTAATGAAGATGTATGAAATATTGCATAAGCATGCATTATGAGGATTCACTTCTGAAAAATGTAAAACATTTTGAAGATTAGGCTTAAATTAGACCCATCTTTATGCCTATATTGCTCATAATGTAGCTTATCAGCTTACCGATGGTTATAATGGTGTAGTTTTGCAGCAAACTACTATAAAACTGGCTGATGCTGTTTGTCATAATTGCAGATATTGCATATGATTTCTACGTTTTAAATGTTTACTTCTATAGACCAGGCCCCGAGATTACAAAACCTTTTTGAGCACAAACAAATGCTCAAATAAAGTTTTTGTTCACAAATCTCCATATAAAATTTGAGATTGAGCATAAAATTGTAATGGTACTCAAAAAGTTTCATAATCTCACAGCCATATCACTTTGGTCTTAATGTCCAATGATGTACTCTAGTGATCTTTCAATTCTATAATTTTGTGAAATTTAGAAAAGTCAAACTATATAGCGAAGATAAAATTACTGCACAATAAAAAAAATATGTATTGGTTGGTTAAAGGGATACAATAATAATAATAATAATAATAATAATAATAATAATAAAACCTATTCTACCAGAAAGTATGTAGGCCTACATTTGATTCGTGCACACCAGTAAATTGGGCAAAAGGCGACATTTTCTGCATGACGCACTCATATATTTTCCTATTTTCTCTCTCGAGATAAAAAATAAATAAAAATTCAGTCAATCAAGGTAAAACAGAGCACACCTGGGGGCGATGCAAGTTAAATTGGAATTTGTATATTGTAGACATGTGAATATTGTTATCTATATGTCATGTCTTCATATATTGTTCTTCACAGATACAGTAGCAATAAAATGTACACCTCTAGATATGACAACTCATAACCGTTAAATGTATCGATCAACTTCTTTATTCGCGACCTATGAATACATGTATCTATGAACACAGTAGATCTATAATAGTACACAATAGTTGATAATGTATCGGTAATTCATCATTGGTTTTCCTCAATTATCGATGTCAAATTGTCAGGTTGTTGGCGGTAACGGTAGCTGATTGGACATCAAATCCATTTTCATGCAATTCCAATAGTTGATCCAAGTAGTTTATTGTCATATTCGATTCAACATACCGCGTACATTATGGCAAAATGTATATAGAGTGTCAGATAGTAATCATCAATAAAAGTACCTCTAACATGTGTTTTATCGTAATTTATGTTGCTATATTGAATGGAATCTGGCATAGTCATCAATAGGCAGCAATTTTCGCCATCTTGTACAGTGATAATTTCAACAGCTGGCATCGCCACAGACCACACAGGGCGCAGGTCATCGTTTAATAGATCATTATCTATGGTTTGGTCATTTGAATTTACACAATAACAATTACATTTCCCTTTCTATGAGATAATCCCAAATACATTTCGCTTTCTATGAAATACTAGTAATCCCATATTATATTGTTTGTTTTATGGAGTGCTTTGCACCTGAAGAATTTACATAGATGATTAACAGAAAATATCAGTATGCATTGTCAGCTAACAATGTAATTGTTGGAACAGATTTGTTGTGACAGCATTTTCTTTAAAGGCACATACAATCACAGTTGGTTGATTCACGGTAAAACACATTTTATCTGAAAATATGTACATTTGATTTGTCTACACAAGCATATTGGGCAACAAGCTACATCTTCCAAAGATCCCACTGGCTTTCAATATTTTCATAGTTTTGTATTTTTATCGCGAAATATTAAAAAACAGTTGGGCATGCACAAACCAGTGAATAGAATACTGATAGCCTAGGCCTCATCATCTGGCCTAGGCCACATGATCCATACCACTAGCCCAGGCCATTTCTCCCAACGTTTAAAACTATCCTAAGGACCAGTAGAAATTCATAACATTTGTTATTTGTATCATTTTTCGGACTAGTAAGTTTTAAAGTTAGTTTCTAACTCCATAGGCAGAAAAACAATCTACTGAATCGTTTAGGAAGGAAATCTTAGCTCTCTTATGATTCCTCCTTTAACTCCTCTCATATTAACCCTCTTCTCCCTGAAGGCAACTTGATATGCCACAAATACCATAAGTTTAATTAAACACCAACATTCTAATTATTCCATCATGCAATAGGTTAACCAAGGTGAAACAAGATAGCAAACTGTATAACAAAACACTGCTCATAAACACTATTAAGGTTACTAATTCTTATATACGGTATGCTATATTACCTGATTAAATACAGCCTTTGAACAGTTCATATTTCCCTAACAATAACTGGTCATGAGTGAGTGAATATGGAGTTTAACGTCGCTGCAGGAATCTTTCACCCATTTGCGACGAAACTGGTCATGGCAAGTGTTCGAAATTACTGCTGGTCCGCTAGCCCAGGCCGATCCATTTCTCCCAATGCCTAAAGGTATCCTAAGGGCCAGTAGAAATTCATGTTTTTTGTAAGCATTTGTTATTTGTATCATTATTCAGGCCAGTAAGTTTCTATCGCTGGTCATGGCATTATATGGATTTCTAATCTTCCACAGCTGACCATCACATCTCTTCACTGACCAGCTGACCATTAGCACTCGCAGGTCACAATCTTTCAATCTACACTCGCTGATACAATATATAGGCCAATATTTGCTTCTGTTTAGATCTCGATCTAATATTTTATGAGCTATTACAGCTGTTACAGTGTGATTTACATCTTTTATAAATCAATAAAACTTTTTTTTTTAAATAAATGTATATTATTTATAAAACTAACATGCTATATTCAAAACTATTACGGTACCCATTATTTTGATCTATCCATGTTATTCAAAGTGAACTAATTGCATGACATAATAGATTTTCATGTATCTTTACAGTGCTCCCTCGATATAACGCCCATTTTAAAAATTAAAAAAATTAAAAAGAATATATATATTTTTTTCTCTCCAATTATATTCATTGATATAACGCGGGTATTATAGCGCAGGTGGCATGTCATGGACACCAACTTCAGCGTTATATTGAGGGAGCACTGTATTTATATCACGGAACACTTATATTACTTCTGTTTCATCATCATGATAATAAAAATTGATGAATTTCTACGGCTTAATTTGATAATTATAGGATACTAACCGAGCTTCCATTTCGTATCAGATGTATGCCCGAGTGACATAATTTTGGTTTTGAG
>JAVCKZ010077176.1:0-13091 GCA_034780755.1 Lepetodrilus elevatus
CCCCCCCCCACGTGCAAGTCAAAGTATCAAGAATCTTTTCTTTTGTAGCTAAGCCATGCAGGATACGTTTGCTTACCTTGATTACACAACATACAAACAAATAAGAGAGCGTCTTGAAAGGATATTACGGATGAAGTCTACAACATCGTCTGCTCTCTGAACAAAGCAATGATCGGATGCGGGTGCACCGCCAGTGTGCAGTAGGTTGTACCTTGTGCAGGCATCCCGCCGTCACCCCAGTCATGCACATCCATCCTACAGTGACTCAAATGTTCAGTTAGGTCTGGAGGAGACACGCACTAATATCACGACCCACGCTACATACTCATGATACTTTGACAAAATTTAATATTGACTAGACGTAAAAACAATAGTTAAATCTGCAAATTATATGATTTTTTCTCTTCACAAAATATGACATTTATTATTATACTACTAGTATTTATTTGTTTATTAATATATATGATTAGTTGGTAGAATGCATTTCGAATAATGGATAGCTTATGATTTGCTTTCAATATTTTACAAAGTAACGGATTTGATCAAATAGGTAACGGATTTGTTAATATATGTGATATTATGCCTTTAAATTCATGGCGAACTTTTAATTAAATGTATGCTAATTTCTAAACATGCATGTATACTATTACTAGTATTACAGTTTATATAAAATCGTGTGCAATGTAATGTTTTCGAATTGCTTTTAAAAACTAATCTCCGTCTATAGTTTTCCACTCGGAACAACGTAAACAAAACAAAACAAGGTTCGTAAATAAAAAATATATTTATTATTATAAATATAATGCAAATGAGTATACAAATATGTGATCCTTTCTCAGCAAAGTATTGTCCTGTATTTCAGCATTAACCTGTCAACATACAACACAATGTTTTATATAAGCGTGTGAAGACCACACAATTAACATAAATGATCATGTCCTGCGTAAACCAAATTAAGGTCTAACTTAAATATTTCAATTTTATTAAGTAAAATGTAATTACTATGTAAACATTTACAGATTATCTTCTCAAGGTAATTATGATAATTTGGAAATTGTGCAAATTATTATATCAACATGGCGTACTTATTTGATATTGATAGAAACTATAACGATAATGTACAAAACATTGATTACTCACAGAAATTATGCATCATGAATTCATTCATTTCTGAGAAATCTGTCACCACAGATTTAATGAAATTGTTATGGGGGCACTCTTGTCTCAGTCGCTGCAGACGATGTGCTGTTTGCTGAATGGCACTGGAAAACAATTACAACAAAATAATAACGTTTTGTTTAGTATCTCATTTGTGGGTAACCTAATTTCGTCATGTTCAAGCTTAGTTTATACAAATACGATCACATGTTTTCTTCACAAATTATACCAAATTCCCATGGACAATTTCAGTAGAGGTATAACATCGGGGCCTGATCCTGTATTTAATTGACAGAAGGGCGACACATATAAACACTCCATATATATGGTTATACAGAAATGAATTACGGTTCAATTGTTGTTGAATTTAATTCATAATCATCAATGGTATTTAAGCACCCGATCGGCATATGAAGCTTTCCTCTGGAGATTTAGTCAACTCGAGGCCTAATACTTCTGTCTGGCTATCACCGGAACTTGAACAATTCAGAGCAATTCTAAAAATAGACCTGACCTACTTATGCTCCCAATATGAGAGAAGCAGGAACTGGCCTTGGTGTATTTCCCTCAAAACGGAAGGGACCTTGATCGTTACAGAACTTAAAGAAGTTGTCAGCTGGTTGTCACTCACTTGCAACTTGCATGTAGAGCCGCATCACCAACGTGGTTACCAACGTTCAACATGGGGTCCATGCAGAACACCAGTCGCTGATGGATGTAGTTTGAGTCGCATATCGCGGACGCTCCTGTCACAGTAATTAACAATAATTAGTATTAAAGGCATAATAACACAGGTATTTATGGTTGTTTTTGAACAATCATATTTGTATTTCTAAAAAGATTTCCAACGCTGTATGTTTGACAAATCCTTACTGCAACCCACGGGTTTAAATCAAATACGGCTTCTTATAACGTGATGCAAGGGGACATAACTCTAATGTTTGATCGCTTATCCTTATTATACTAGTGATACATCAAAGACCAGATAAATAGCGGAGCGTTCCCCTATTTAGTATACAATATGACTTGTTTTATAACTATCGAGTGCTGGGTGATTAGTACATCGGTAAATACTAAATAACAACTTTTAGGTGGATAAATCATGCGTAAAAATTATTAGTCTCAGATCGTAATTCGTTTGTCCGATTATACGGGTCTATCAACTGTCATATTATGCCTTTAATAATAATAATAATAATAAACTACTACTACTACTACTACTACTACTACAGCTGCTGCTGCTACCACTACTACTACTACTACTAACAATAACGCACATGTCACAGAGATTAATAACAATAATAATAATAATAATAATAATAAAATAATAATAATATTAATATTAATAATAATAATAATAATAATACTATAGAAGATTAATGTCGTTGAGAAAAAGCATAAATATTAAAACTAACTAGAAATTGTTTTTTTTCAATGTACTTCAGTGATATCACAGTATTATGGATAATGTTGTTGAAGGAAATAAATACTATATGCATTACTGTAATGCCTAAGAGTAATATAATTACCAAGGTCTTATTCTAATGTATGAATATGTTCTCCCCGTTCAGCATAAATCATGTCTTGTAGTCTGACGCACTGTTGGATATTAATATAGTATGCTATGTTGAATGGTATAATGCAATTAATGAGAAACACCATTATTTCAGTTATTTCTTGCCAACAATTCGATATATTTGGTGGAATATGGTAACAGGCCCATACAAATATAATAATATAAAGGTATAATTAAAAACTGTTTTTGTTTATAGTTTCAACTTAACTAATACCATAATGACTGGCGGAATGCTAACACGTAAACTATTTTATAAACAGTGGACATTGCGAAGATGTTTTAAAAGTGCAGAGACGTAACATGTCATGTATTAAAAATTAAACACTTACCCACAATACCAAGAATCAAAATGAACACCGGGGTTATCATTCTGGAAGCGGAACTCGGAATATACCACGGCTGAAGTAATTTCAGAAAGACTTTTAGATCTATGGTAAACCCTACTGGAAAACCGGCTTATATATCTTGCCAATTAATCAAGTAGGCATATTATGTAAACTCAGTGCGTGTCTATTGAGGATAATGGATAAAACAAATGTGACAATTTCACCCCACGTTTTTCAGGCCCCTGCAATGGCGCTCTTTAAAATTCTCATATCTGGGTTATTTCCTGGTTTGAACAACGCAGTTATAATGCAAATAGTACCACTTACTACCGACGGCGCATGCGGCTTAGCTCAGCAAGATGCAGTGTAACGCTCATTATGATTGGATGGTTGGACGCTTGCGCAATGAGACAGATAATGTCTGGGACCAATTTAGCAAAACAATGTGTATCGGGTTTGTAATCAACTAGTAATGATACACTCAGCTATATATTACATAGGCTATATTTTAAGTTGATGAATATGTGACAATGTGTAGCATTGTCTACAATTTAAACATGGTGAACTTGTTGCTGAATTAGCTGTACTTTGTGCTAAGACTCGTATTATACACTTAACATCGAGATTCACACGTTCTTACACGTAAACAAACCCCGTTTTGGATATAATTTTGTAAATAGACTTATATTATTTAAATTATATCCGCCAACATATTATTTAAGTTATATATTTCAATTGCAGAGAGAATACCGAAAACCCAAGACAGATGGATTCGACCTCGAAGACAGCTTTGTAGTCAGGTGCACTCCCATCCGGGCCACCCACAGAATTACATACGGCCATCGTTATAACGTTGATACTGCATAACCTTAATAACTGTATAGAACAGTCAGCTCTTCCAATAAGTGCATATTACATTGTCATGTGAATGGTAACCCTGGAAACGGCAGCTAATGTTATATACTCCCCATGGAGTTGAGAAGGACCACTGAAGGCACACTGATCCAGTGACCTGGAATAATAATATAACGAGTTTAGCATGCCGTAGGGGGTGGGTTTGGCGCATTACAAGTAGCCATTATTTTTGGGGTATTATTATAATAGCGTCTTCCCCATGTAAATATGCTATATTAATGCACATCATAAATATACGCACGTGCACGTGTGAGACCCACACAGCCAATTTTAACCATTACACGTGGGAGACATCTGAAGTACTTAGTGGAAATGTGTATTGTTATACCTACATGATACACAGCGGTATATGCATTTTCATCCCAATTGCCCTATACTTATATGGATCATGTTGTGATAGGAATATAATTTCAAAGATATTTACTCCTTGAGAGTTCAACGCACAGCTGAATGCTATAGTAACGCTTACATACGATATTATATATATAATGCGTTGTAGTTCACTGGAAAGTGGGACTCGTCTTAATCGTACATGCATCTCTGATACGACCAATGCCAATTCAATTTGCAGTACATTTGACATTTGATTTTCAGTGTATTATAGAGTCTGGCGATTGTAGGACAAAATAATTAATCACAGCCAACACAAAAAGTTAGGCGTCCTTTTAAGATACTGGAGCAGGACACGGTCACCGTAACTAATTTTGCTATATATGAATGACCATTTTAAAGAAAATTCTAATGATTGCGCTTATTAAAGTGACTTTCGTTAGAGAGGATATCATGGACGTGTGTGTATCATTCTGTATGATAGAATTATATTATAAAATAAGCATAAACAATACTAATTATAAAAATGCATTGAAAGCGTTTGAAAATACCTCGAATACGAACAAATCTGGTTTATTAGTAAATCTTCCAGTGCAAGCAATGCATATATAATGGACATATTGTGTAGTCAAGATAATTCGAAAAAAACATAGTTATTTGGTGTACGTGGTGATAATGTTTCCCGTTGACAAATAAGTTTGATATTATGTATACTAGTATATTTG
The DNA here is from genome assembly GCA_034780755.1 of Lepetodrilus elevatus. Classification (NCBI taxonomy): domain Eukaryota; kingdom Metazoa; phylum Mollusca; class Gastropoda; order Lepetellida; family Lepetodrilidae; genus Lepetodrilus; species Lepetodrilus elevatus. The sequence continues at coordinate 5,031 of JAVCKZ010077176.1, forward strand.
AACACTAACGTTTATTAATGGTACATGATAACATATATGTGACGGTGAACGATATACTACCTTTTTTTAGTATAGCACGAATTTCAGTCACGTTTCAGATCATGTTTCACTCGTCTTTGTCTTTCAATGCATTTTGCTACTAGTAATTCCTAACATGATTGACATGAATACCAGTTTCTTTGACACGAATAGCATTTATTTGACATGTATACCAGTTTCTGGTAATCAGTTTATGTGAACCGGTGACTATCTGCCTATAGGTACATATCAACCTATAGGCTATACTCTAGTATAACATAATATTATTGAGGTTGTCAGTTTTGCGTCATGCAACATAATCTCAAAGTTAAGCTATTTATATATACTCAACAAAATAAATTAATGGGCCGTAGCCTTTTTGGACAAACAAAAGTAGTTGTATGTGGTTACAACAAGGAATCCTTGCTAAGCGTCTACTGGCCACAGGTGCTCTTCCAGAACTTACCTACGTATATTTGGAGAAGAAATGGCTCCAGGTTCCTCAATGTTAGTTAGTAGTGCTACACTAGTTGTAACTGGGCTCCCGCCACAATAGAAAGCGTTGACGTTACAATAGTTGTAGCCTACAAGAGCGTCGTGCAACGGGCACCTGATGTATCGTCTGTGCGCGTTTTCATATACTATTATTCATTTAAAATTCTAATAAGAACTACACACATATCTTACAAACTGCTTATAATCACGATTGAATAAAACAAAAAGAACGAATTCAAATTGCTGAGCCTGCGTTTATTATCTTAAGTTCGTACACATTTGCAACTCTGAGTATTTATTTGTATATATGCAAATTTGCCTACGAGTCGAGTAAATATGGCCATGTGAACGCATAGCAACCCAATAATGCCAAGCAGTAGTCTCGTCCATGTTTGCCTTGTTATCTTCATGAGCAAATTCAATGACAGAGCGTATTCGCTTCATCATTGGACCAACCCTAGGGTGACTGTCAATTAGCTAATGAGGGTATTCGTATCATCATGAGTGTTGGGACGTCATCTTGTCCATCATATGTGTATTTGTTGTATATGTATTAGTTGTCCTCCTATGTCGTGAATCACGACCGGAGTGTAAATAAACGTTTCAAGATTTCAAGGATAATTTCACCAGTCGTCCGTCACTCTAGGGTTTGTCGAGGTATGAACAGAATACGCTCAAGGATTAAGCCTAGAATGCTAGTAAATGCCCACTATATATGCTATCTAACTGTTCTTGATACAAAATAATCATGTAAATGCATGGAACATATTATACTGTTGCAGATTGTGCAAGATATGCTAACATACCCTTGCTAACAAAGCGTCACTCTAGCTACGATTGTATTAGGTACCCGGTGGTGTGAAAGAGTTGGTTGAGCGGTGAATATACCCGTATAGTATGCTTGAACGGTTTGTATAATGTTTAACGCACTTCTGGCATAATGGGTAATTCATATTTTCAAAATAACAAATATATAACCACTTTAGGCACTATTGCGCATGCAGACACACTTGCAATCAATCAATCATTATTAATACCAAATGTGTATCCACCGATAGCATGATTCGCAATGTAATGAACATACCTAATGTATTTACGAAAGATAAATAATCTGAAGAACACAATTGAACATCCTGACTGTCTTTTTTTCCCAGTGAAACATGACAGTCACGTAATATCAAATAATTTCTGGGTGACAACCATAGCAAGATTATAGGTATATGCTATTATGAGTGTAAATATTGGTCGTATGAACGGGGCTAATTTGTAAATCAAGATAATAATGCGTTGCGTCGTGATAGTGAATCTCAATACATGTAACGCTTCCATACGTACGATAATGCTAATATAAGCCCAATGGGGTTAATACAGCTAACTAGAAGAGAAAGAGCGAACATACATATTACTATTGTAAAGAAATTATAGTATCAAAATAGAGGGTACATATACATGTACATTGTATATTAATAATTATATTGTTTGAAAACTACATATTGCGACATAGAGAACATAAAATACAATGCAATACAATACCATACAATAAAATACAATCATACAGTACAATATCATATATGTAATCTAATACAAGTATTAGAAGTAGGGGTGACTGTCGAAGCCAATTCTACTATTGCAATAGTATTGCGATAGTTGAAAACACTATTGCGATAGTATTGCAATAGGTGTGCTACTATTGCGATACTATTGCGATAGTTTGTTTTTAAAAATAAGTCTTTTGAAGATGGCTAATTATTTGGCTAATGTACATATAACTGGTATTTAGTGAATAAAATGCAAGACCATAGTGCGTTGTTATCATTTGATTTAATCCTAAAATCTAAATCTTGTTAAACAAACATTTCTCTGAAGCCCATTTTCATTAAACTTTGTGAAATTCATGAAATACTCACTCTGCTCGAGGGGTTTCAACTAATTTGGTCTTAGTGTTTAAAAATAGTACACTATCGAAACTATCCATAGTTGATGGTACTATCGATGGAAATAATCGATAGTTCAAATTACCATTGATGTATTGCTATCGAGCCACTCACTATCGCCATACATCGATAATTCGATACATCGTTACACCCCTATTAATTATATATATTTGTGTTACCACTGTACACTAAACATACTTTAATAATTCGAAAAACACCTTTACTAATAAGTTTTCAGATTAATTAAGTTAACCGCGATTTCATGCTCATTTTTGGTTCACGTAAAATTGTTTATTTGTTGTTTTACATAGACTGTCATGTTATATTCGGAACAATAGTAACTGTTCATAAGAATGAATCAACTTAAGAGTAATTCATATATATATGATTCATTTCTGTATTCTAATCAAATACCAATGTCTGAAACTGGTATTAAAATATACCGTATTTATGGTATTTTCTCGCGAATTGTATTCAAAACTTTATTAAATAAATGTTAAATCGTATACATACAGCAGCCATATCCGTGGATTATTTATTGGTGGTTTGACGAAGTTTAGGTAATATTTTACTGATGTGGTGGTCATGTTTGATAGCCTAATGAGAAGGCAATCTATAAAGCGAACCATCCACCGTTTATTGTGCGCATGAAAATTCAATGTTGTCGAGTTTGAGAAAAAATATTCGGAAGACCATTTTGTTATTCACATGTCCGACGTAAAATACATATTCTTCTTCTTTCTTTCTTTCTTTCTTTCTTCTTTCATTGATTCGTATTTTTCTTGTTCTTGTTGTTCTTATATTTATTTTCAGTACTTTTCTTATTCTTTGTAATTTCGATGATGGCTTAAAACAATTAAATTACTACGCTTCCATTCCTCTTTCGTGCCATGCACTTAAGACAAATCCACCGTATCATGTTAGCTGCTTTTAGTTACTGTTAAAACTCGTATAGTTAGTCAACCCTAAATTTGATATGGCTAACCGACTAATTCCTATAGTATGGTACTATAGATTATCGGCGAGTTGTGCGTTCTCGATTGCTCTGCAGGTTGTTGCATACAACCCGTTATAAAGCGGTGTTAAGTACTTTTAAACACTGTAATTTACCGGCATTGTCCTGGTGGACCATAATGATAAATGTTAACATAACTAATCCTTGATTTATATTCAACCTACGTGTGAACGTAAATGCGGGCTTTTAAGCATTTAACAGTACTCTTTACCAATGCATTGAACGCTAAACGAGTGTAAAGATGTCTTCTGATAAACGACAATGCCGGGAGCTTGTTAAACCACATATCAATCATATCATATAAGCATCGGCTTGATCGATAACAAGGGAGGTAATTTATCAACGTACCGCTAACAATGATCCCCACCGGAAGTGCTAACAACGCAAAACGTTCCCAGCAGTTGCGTACAATGTTTGTTAAAAGAAAATCATGTACGGTCAAATCATTCTGTCTACGGATACATTCGGAATAAAGAAAAAAACAGACATATTATTGATCCTTTATTAGGTATAAAACGTTATTTGCAGCATAGAAAGATGTCAATATTAGAGCCAGATGTCGATAATATCATTTAGAAAATCAGATCATTCAATATTTGCATTAAAAACATACGATTTATCTTCATCAATAAATAAATTTGTTTGTATGGTTTGGTTGTGAAATTATACTCTATGGACTTATTCCTGAATAAAACATATGCGGCGATTGCATGGTGCCAAATTGGTATCCACGTTCTTGGTGAAAATGAAGAACGTTCACTAATAGGACAGTTGCCATGTTAGCGACATCGTTGACTGGTTTCCTGTCTCATGAATTATCAAGTTGCGGCGCGCAATACACCAGCTTCATGAATACATTCTTAACAAATCAGTTCGAGTTTCTAGACGTACTTTCGGGAGATTTCGTATACATTACAATGAAACTGTTCTTAGATGTGTAGTCAGTTGTTGGAAATTAATGAATAGTCCCACGGGACAGTTTTATATAAAATATTCATCGGATAGTCACGATCTTATTCAAAACAATAATTCTGAGAGTTCTATATGGTGCGATCCTACTGTATAATCCCCGCGCAGCCACTTAGCGATCGAACTTATTTAGCAAGATTTAGACCGCGACTGAATAATTTAATAATTGACCGAAAATTACTTTTTTTTAAATAAAGGTCTTGATGTACGATACGGTCTTTACTGGTATTGTAAATATACTCAGCGACATTAATTAGTTCCGAGATTTAGCTTTTTATTTAAATATAGATTTTCTCTTGGTTTTCTGAAAACAAATATATCTAGCTTACATGATTTATGTTTGTTTTCTATGTTACCAAGATGATTAACATTCGAACGAACTCTCACCCCATTTACCATATTTCCTTACCTACATGTCTCTTTAATAGCTCTGTAGAATCTTCACCTAATCATACACAAAATTAACCAGTCTATCTATCCAAACCCGACACTATCTCTCCAACACCCGACACTATCTGCTCAAAACTTTAAAATATGTTAATACTCAACTGCATTTCAGTTTGCCAGCATTCCAGTCTTATAGCCTATATTAGTCACGAATTAACTTCACGTACAAGCACTGCTTTCGCCTACCGTATATACTTTCCTTCCATTCATTACGGATGTTTATCGTAATTGTCCATGCCAATTTAACACCAAGAACTCTAAATATCGTCGAGTGGGTCTCTCGCATACAGCATAATATACATACAATGTTCCATTACCCCGATGCCTATCGGACTAAGTCTCACATCAAAGATTGCGGCACACTCGACCCCTTGGTTTGGAGGAATGTCGAAGCGATTTGGGGAGTTTTGTTTCTGGGCATGTGAGAAGAAGGGTGATAAGGCGCATTGCAAATTGACATGCGCGTGTTTGAAGATGAGTAAACTTGTGATTAAGCGAATGAGCAAGAGCGTGTCAACGACTTGGATCACGCGATGTGGAGATTTTTTTTCGTTATTCTCATTTTTCAGACTTGTCTGTAGGAGACGGTTGTAAAGAAATACTGTTGTCTGGTGGTGGAATATTATATGTGTGACGGGGAGCAGAAGCTGGCTGACAGGAAATGAGTTGGCGATTTATAGTTTTTAATCTGTTTTACTATTTGAAACGTTAAAAGTATAGGCCCTAGGCCTACCATCACATTTTACGTTGTCGTTTTGGACCGAATTGGAGTTGAAAATGCAAAGTACATGCAGTTATACATACATATATAATCGCCTTTGTACCTCCAAATATATTTTTTCACCGCTGTAGGATAGGCAAATTCCATTGCGGTTTACACAGTAACACCCGAATAATCGTTTTTGAGAACATCTAATTTGTGGACCCTTTAGACGATTTATATTTTGAAATGCGACGACATTTAGTAGTAGCCTGTCCACTTCCCTTGTCATTTATCACGAGCTCCTATTCATGTTTTAGTCATGAGCTATCCATCGCCATATCATGAAACCAACGTCCATGACAGCCCCTCGTGCCTTGTCAAAATGTCACCTCTGACCCTCGATTCTGACCGGGGCTGTTATCACGCAAATGGCGTCACTTCCGGTAGTTTCCAAAATCCGCACACGGCACTTTGGCCACGTTTCCGAGTGTTCTTCCACACACCGGCACCCAGCGGAGTTCAGTCCTCATCCAATTTCCTCGTCATTCTCACTTCTTTTCACGGTCCAGCAGATTTAAGTCTCTTCGCTCCCAGCCAAGTGTGGTTGTACATCCGAAATGGAAACCAAAACTCCTCACAGCGATGGGACACGCGGGATCGCCCTCGTCAAAAGGCTGGTGTACATTTCAAGGCATTTCTCAGTCAATATAATTACTTCATTGCAGCATCATTTAGAGAATCGGACAGTTTAAGGGGCGTAGTGATCCCCCACGAGCGTGTTAACAAACAAATAGCAGAGGCAATTGTGAGTCTGTGTGTGGTAAAAACATACAGAAATGTAGACAGTTTATAAAGAATTCAAGATCCAGCATTAATGATTATGTAACAAAAGAGTAATAGTAGTAGTAGTAGGATGATGAAGAATACTACAACTAAAATGTCATATGTGTATATATACTGAATAGTAAAACAATTGAAAACAATTAAGAGGCGGAAGAAGGAGAAGAAAACTAGTAGTTTATTAAATGTTCATGTTTATACATTAAGGACCTATGATTAAACTGGCAAACACACAACACGTATACGTGTCCTCTTCGTTTAAACATTGTAGTGCCTTCTAAATCTGCACTAGAACACCAAGTATTGTTTCTAAAACACTAATGTTATGGAACATCATGAATACAAAGTAAAGCCTCATATTTACAGATAAACAACTACCCCCTTCTTTTCTCTCTCTCTCTCTCTCTCTCTCTCTCTCTCTCTCTCTCTCTCTCTCTCTATCTTCAGACACATACACCTATAAGCCACAATTATGTTTGGTGTGCCATATATATATTTTTATAATATAGCTAGATAATAGTCCAACACGATGATGTAACAAGATTCGAATACAATGTCAACGATTCAGACACTGTAATACGGACTTCTGCGCACATTAAGAAAAATACAGAAAAAAAGAGCAGAAAAACAAATCGTTTTTGAAAAATGTGCATTGAGTTGAAAAGGCCCTCTCAAGTTGGGCGCCATTGTTGACAAGGTTTGTTAAGTGGCTGGCTAGAGAAGTTTATAAGATGCATGACGTTGCATGGCACCAAATTGAAGATGTCAGCATCACCTCCTTCTAAATGGCACTATTTGTTCATTACCAAACACCGCTATTGGTTTGCGGCATGCGATGCCTTTGCGCGAACTTTCCGCGCCATTTCGCTTCAATTTCCGGCGAGTCGCAGTCAAAGTGTTAGTCTATTTAAACAGCTTCCTGTCGCCATTCATTCCTGAATACCATCTCTTTGCCTTCTGGTTGCTCGAGAATCGTTCGGCCTTAGCTTCCTGAAGCGATAATTAAACCATAGAGAGGGTATTTGCCCCGCAATTAACAAGACAAAAGATCTGTAATATCTTAAGGAGTGATGGGTGACATCATCTAAGTGGTTGTATCCACGCACTCTGAAATCTCACGAGATCGCCTGAAATCTACCGATGTTGCCTGCACAGTCGTTAGCTCGTGCAGTGGCATGGATACAATGGTAGCACCAGTGATACTGTGTGTGCGAAAAGGAATACGGCCATAGACAAACAAATATTTGACGGTATATCATGATGGAAATAAAGGAAGAGGAAGAGGAAAGGGAGAATACTAGTTTATGGGTAGAGAGGATAGGAGAAAAGAAAGAAAATAAGAAGAAAGAAAGACTGAAAGAAATAGAAGAATAATTAGCCGTAGTAGTAGTAGTAGTAGTAGTAGTAGTAGTAGTAGTAGTAGTAGTAGTAGTAGTAGTAGTATTAGTCGTAGGAGGAGGATGATGCAAGGGAAAATAAGAATGGGTAGAGGAGAGGAGAGGAGAACAGAAAGAAAAGAAGAAGAAAAAGAAAGAAAGACTGAAAGAAATATAAGAATAATTAGCCGTAGTAGTAGTAGTAGTAGGAGTAGTAGTAGGAGGAGGAGGATGATGCACGGGACAAGAAGAATGGGTAGAGGA
>JAVCKZ010077187.1:0-13090 GCA_034780755.1 Lepetodrilus elevatus
TGAGTGTGTGCGTGTGGCTGTGTGTGTGTGTTTGTGTGTGTGCATGTGTGTATGTGCGTGTGTGTGTGTGTGTGTGTGTGTGTGTGTGTGTGTGTGTGTGTGTGTGCATCCAGGAAGCGAAGTGTTGCTTCAATGTAATTCATAGACCGTAATCACATAGATGGGAACCATTGGACGTTGATTCCAGATGACGAGGAACATAAATAGCACAAATGTTCAAAAATATACATATACCAGTGCATGATGTAGACAAGAAATAACAAACGAATGATTCACAAGTTGAATGTACAAAGTTTATTTTCTACATCGTCCATACATATATTATTCCGTCCAATATACAAGTGTACATGCATACAAGAACACCTGTACACGAGTACACCACTGCATCTGCATACGTGTGTACACGTCACAGTATAGATGTATTCAAATACACCAGTGTATCTGAATATAAGTATGCATGTATACATTTACATGAGTACACCTGTAGATGACGGTGGAGTTGAGTACAGCCGCGGTGTGTGTGGTATACTGCGTTACTGACAGGACAGCCAAGCATGTACGTTGTACCTGTATGTACACTGCGCAATATGTTCTGTATACGTTGTTTCGATGAACAGTCATGCAACAACTTTCGATGAATAGTATGTACAATTGAAATTATGGTTTTAATTGAATGTTTGATATGTTCTAAATAATACATGTAGGTGCCGTGACCGTTCTTCAACATTGGGCACACTTTGACGCTATGGCTAGTTATCACAAACTTTACTTCATAACTGGTACATTACTTCATAGCTGGTGTATTACTTCATTGATGGTACATTACTTCATAGCTAGTATATTACTTCATAGATGGTATATTACTTCATAGATGGTACAGTACTTCATAGCTCGTATATTACTTCATAGATGGTACTTTACTTCATAGCTGGTATATTACTTCATAGCTGGTCGATTACTTGATATCTGGTATACTACTTAATAATGGTACATTCCAAAGTTAGGTGTCGTATTATTTGCTTGTGTGTTTTAGGAACAATGCCACAAATTTCCGTATTTTCCAGATGAAAGAAACTTAACCTTTCTCGTGTTAACAATATGACAAAAAAAACTTCCTATATTTACATCACTTTGTAAAATGAGTAAACTCGAAGGAAATGAAGTTTTGCGTAAGGTAATACTGAAATATAGAGTTCTGACATTCAAGTAGTAATTCTCATGGAAGTTTAGTTGTTCACATGAACTACTATAGCTTTATTTTATTACTAGTAACGAATATTTCAGATAGACACATAGTTTTCAGATAGACGAATAGTTTAATGACGGTAGAAGGAGGAGCTGATGACTAGTCAGATTGAGGAACGTGGTAAGAACTATACACGGTCTGGTGGATGCTATTCCACTGACAGATGTCACAAACAATGCTACACGATGGACAGTGCTATTGAGGTATAGGCCTACTTACATTACACATAAAATCATCCCGGACTTCATACCTCAAAACACGTCATAATCAATAGTTATTGAATTAACGAACTAATTGTATGTTGTATTCTGAGTTATAAATGTAATCCCACCATTCATAAACACACTATAACTCTAACACTATACTAATGTTTATACCGTAATCAGTTCATGCCTGTCATCAATCCTTTGAATTGAAAACATTCACCTACAAATAATAATATAATAAACACAACCATCATCATCATCATCATCATCAAATACAACCATTACAAGTAAATATACATGTATGTGCATGCTAGGCAATGTTGATAGGTAACACAGTGCTTCTAGGTGAGGGCGTGTATATAACACAGTGCTTCTAGGTGAGGGCTTGTATATAACACAGAAGTTGCCAACGAGGACCTATTGGGACAAGAGACAGGTTGATACATGAAGAAAAGCGTCTCACGTCGGCGCCTCATGGAAGCGTCTCACACATCGCCATCATTCAAATCAAACATTACTTTGGGATGTCTTATGTGCAGTTGATGTGGAATTATCGTATGAGTGCGACACATTGACGGTGTTGGAAGCATACATATATCGTATCTGCAATATGTTCGTGTCTTTCATTAACTGTATTATCTGCAGTAGCACCAATATACTCTATGAAAGCCATGCCTGGATGTAGAGCTAAGGCATGATATGTAAAGCATATACCTGATAGATGAGAATGAATTAGATGCAGTAATTGTAATCTATGTACTAGTATATGCTACTTAGTGCGCCTAAATTATTTGGTGTAGTTAAATAGATATATGTTATTTTCTTGAATTGACAATACTGCTGTTGATTTGTAGTGTTAATGTCTTTTATCTGAGGTAAACACTATCGACTGTATACATCACACACGTACAACACTATACAACACTCTGTACAACACTCTGTACAACATGTACAGTAGAAGTATACTTCCAGTTTGTCCGCCTTTGTTTCCGATTGGACGTCGGAAAACTCTGAGAACTCTCTAATGCTGAACGTTGTCTAGAACACTTAATACGTTAAAGGGAGTTGATGGTGATGTGCATAGAGAGGTGCACATCCTGCTCAGTCCTGGGAGGAGAGAGGTGCACATCCTGCCGAGTCAAGGAAGGAACACTACTTCTACACGTGCTTAATGGCGACGACTGTACAGCAGAGTGTGGAGGAACAAGTCTGACGTGCTGAGGGACAGGAAGGATCTGCCCACAGAGGGGCCACAGAGTGTGTGTGGTGAGGGACCACAGTTTATCTCTGGTGCTTCAGTATACTCACAAGTGTACACACCGTAGTCCTGGCCGAGGCTCCCTGTACACATGCTACTACCGGTCTGCTATGTACAACCATAGTGCTCTCAATCCTGATGAATCATCCGTAAAATGATGTCACATGAAGGCCAAGATGAACTGATCGATCATTAGATATGAATGGATCACGATTATCGCAAGGACGTGACTGTCAGATAGGACGTCACATCACACGGCCGTCAGTCAGTCCATTCAGTCCAACGGTCGGCCCGTGGTCACTACTGCACGCTCATCAAACACCGTACAAAAGGTTACATGTCATAGGTCACGGGTCGCGTTTTATTCCTGTCTTCAGGTCAATCTATCTATGGGAAGTCAGATGCCACTGACAACGTCTTTCCTTGTCATACAACTATCCACCTACATTGTAGTTCTTGATTAGCGCTAGTTCATTGCTATTTCCGGACTACTTTAATTACCGTCGCCCACATCAATCACAGAATCGTATCCGCAGTCAAACGTATTTCCGGTCTATTAGCGTCTATTTGCTGCTGTCGTGATGTGGTCGCCCGGAAGTGACGTGGCGTGACCATGACCTTGGCGTCAGCTATGGGGACCGGACTTGGTCAGGAGGCGGTGCACTGTATGCATTGGGTGGTGAGGAGAGTCAATATGAATGCAATGAAAGTCACGTGAGGGGTACAGGCACCGCTTCCTTGACGATACACAGACTGATGGTCATCTACACAGAATAAAAATAAACAGAAATAATTAAATAATCAATACTATTAATGCACAAAATATTTGCTTCATAAGATATTCGTGCTGTAAATAATGTTGAATTAAAAATAGATTGTCATAATTTCTTATCACTAGATTTGGCATTTAGATTTCATCACTTGAAATTTGACATTTAGGATATAAACCACGTGTACTTATTGATTTTAGGAAAGAAAATATGAATCTTCTATATAGTAAAAGATGCTCTTGAACATATCATCAGCAACGCCGATGACAATAGAAATGAATTAGTTACATACATGACATGTTTTCTTAGACTGTTAACGATATTTGGTAAGTAATTAACCATGTATAATACGGGAAACAGGGCTTACTTCGACCCGCGCCCTTGTATCCCGGTTGGTTGGCTGGCTGGTACTTCTCGGGAGGTTTGTTCGGGTAGTGGGTGGACGCCGGTCTGTGGCGGTCAGAGATGTAGTTGTCATCGTCACCGTCGTCAAAGTCTTTGTTGATGTTGTCTCTGTCGTCGACCCCTGGGTAAATCTCGTATCTGGGTCGCGTGGTGGTCGTTGTAGTAGTAGTCGTTGATTGTGTGGTAAATATTTCAGGCTCGATTTCTGGAAATATATAGCCTACATGTATTTCTGAGCGATAATTGTAACCTGTGTCAGGAATATTGGAGCTGAGATTGATTTCTAGAACCCTTTCTCATCAATTGAACGCTGACTATAAAACAGTTCTTAATGCAGTTATCATAGAATATATACTATATATTTAATGTGACTATGCTGTAAAGATACACGACTTTATATTAACAGCGGCGACAATTTGGAGATTGGTTTCTTTGCTTTTCTACATAATACATGGTTTGATCATAATACATGGTCTTCTGTTTATTACATAATATAATATATTAATAATAATAATAATAGGCCACTTATAATGCGCCAAGTCCACCCCCTAAGGCATGCTCTAACCGCCACATGCTCTAAGCGTAACAGGAAATTCTACAGATAATATATTCCTAACAACACGTCATATAGTAAGATATAGTGCTGTATTTTTTTCTGTTGGCCACTACACGTACCATACAGTATCATCTCCTCTCGGTCTACCCCCAGGTAGTTACTTCCTTCACACACGTATCTCCCGAAGTCGTCCTTGCTGATACGTGTGATGCGCAGACTCAGCGTCACTATCCTGTTCTCGACGTCTTCGTAGGCGTCCACGGTGAAGCGGTCGCTGGAGATGATGGGGCGGCCATTCCTCTTCCACACAGACAGGCCGTGAGGGTTGCCGTAGATGTTGCACTCCAGTATCGTCTCTCGTCCAGCTCTCTGGCCGATACGTTTGTTTGTCAGGAGCACTTCCGGCGGAACTAGAATAAATAGAGGTAGATGTTATTAGCGGGTGTTTTCATAAGTTGGCATAACTTGTACCCAATCCCTTTTTATTGTGAATAAAACATGTTTAAACTAAGCAACCTAATTATTTTGTTCTTTTGCATTTCGACTATTAATTTACGAAATCACAATAATGAACCAAGGTTCAAAACGTGCGGCGCGCCTTGATCTAGACTAGTACAACCTTTTAGTCAAACGCAGGCCAGAATTGTATAACCCTCAGTAAAGAGAAATTCAATGGAACTACTACAAATAAATACAATTGGATCTTAATATAACTCCTAATAGTGCCATTGCATATATAAAATAGATATATAAAATGTTACTCAAATTTGGATCATCGATGTTTTTCCTTTCTAGAATTGACAATAGAAGATAGTTGTATGCTTTCTATACTACCATGCTTTCGAAAATTTACTAATAATTCCGTTGCTATGAGTATTCACGTTTTCCAAATACGTGAGTGTGTTAGAATAGGTGTACTTCCGGTAGCACACAGTCTATGCACATCCCCAAACAGAGAAGTTCTCCAGTGGAAGTAGTGTCAGACAAGGAAGATAACTGACACATATTGCAGCACCAGGACAGGCTACTGGCGTGTATAGTGTCTCACTTAATCGCTGAATGTCAAACACATCTCGGCGTTCATGCAAACACAAATCCAATCCCAAACCTAAACTACTGAGTAAATAAAATGCGTGCAAGTTCATTAACTAATTAGAGAGCGATTCAGAGCGTCCTGACGTGACTCAGCTATCTAACACACAAACACATGTTTGATTTTATCTAAACAGAGGAGGGAAAAGTCCATTGAGGCGAAAATTACCAGTTTGGCGGAGAGCCTTATTCTTATTCTATCAGCGCTTCCTGTCGGAATTATTACATCAATACCACAGAGAGTTGCTGGGCTAATTTTCATATTTCCAAAGTATTTTAAGCTCATGTCTAATCATATTATTAGTTCCTTACGAATAGGTCTAACATCGTGTTCTGGAAGAAGATAGACATCTTGTGTTAACTCGCTCTGGCTGAACGCCAGTAAATATATGTATGTATGTACGTGAGTTTATATATCAATCTGTGTGTGTGTGTGTGTGTGTGTGTATGTGTGTGTGGTTGAGCGTGCGTGTATATACACGTGTGTACTCACACTCCACGACAACTCTTATGGCTTTGCTGACGGCTGGAGGGACGCCGTTGTCCACGAAGCACTCGTAGATGTCGTCACAGTAGCGGGTCACGTTGTGAATGATTAGGACTTCGCCTTCAAGACCGATTCCTGGAAATATAATGAGAAACACTGAGATGAGATGTCTGGTCTAAGTCAAAGACTACGGTCAGTCCGCCAAGCAAATCTCCTGACTCCAGCTCCACAGACGCCATACCTGGTGTAACATCACAATTAATTCAGCTCTCTATTATCACTACTTTGTGGCCAACGTCTGGCCACCCACTACCTACAGCAGTAACGCGGCGCCTATAAACAATTCATGAGCTGATTCTATGTCCTTGAGGACATTAGCTCAGACGTGTTCTCAAACGTGGATCATCGGCTCATTTGTTTCGGCTAACATCAATTTAAATAATGTTAGGTCATTAGAGACTGAATCACAAAGTGAAAAGTAAGCTTTCAGAGAATCTCGGTGGCAGAGGCACGCAGTCATTATCTAAGAACAATCTTGATATAGTGTATTCCATTCTAGTATTACAACAAAACACATGAATCATACGTAGACCTACATGCATCAGAGCTTACCACGGTGTAGTGTCAGATGGACAACCAGGGTATCGTTTCTAGAAGCTCTCATATCCACTATGCGACCATAGCGCTCTCGTAAGTGCACGATCCCCATGTATTAGAGACGGCTAAGAGAGTCCGTATAGTCTCGTAGTAGATACGAGAGTTCCGAGAAACGATACCCAGAGCATAGAATTAAGTCATTTACGTTGATAACTCATTATTTCACACTGCCATGAATCAACACAGTAACAGATTCTGTGTGTAATGAGCGCTCGTGTAGTGTCGTATCGGCACGTGGCACTAGTGTACACATTTGCGTCAGGAAAGTGTACGGTTTCAAGAGTATATTTACGCTACTGAGATTCTAGATAGTGCGTCAGATCACGTGACGATTCTTGGAAGGACCGTCGTGTTAATCCGTGACACTATCTACTGATCCGACTTCTTCCCGCATACACGTGGTCGATACCACATAGCGATCGCCTAGCAACGCTAATTATCATGATTAATAACTGAATTCAATATTCTGTACCATCACTAAATAGCTGTTCAGCTTACCTTCGTTGACATTGAAAATCATTGTAATGATTTAGAATTGGATCATTGCTTGATAATATATCTAGGCCTACAGTAAGTATGTATGGCCATAGCCTGAATAGGACTACATCCACACACACACACACACACACACACACACACACACACACATGCACGCACGCACGCACGCACACACACACACACACACACACACACATAGCCTGCATATGTACCGGTATCTTATACATCTATCTTTATCTGAGGAGATTGAGGGATGCATTGTTTAATGATAGCAAGATGTAAAACATACATTCCGACCGAGTCAATGCGATATAGCGTTCATGTATTAATTACGTCATACAGCTGGAGCGCTGGGCTGTCCAAATATTGTATTCCTTATTTGACTGTTCTATCCAGATTCTAAACGTTCCCACGAGTGCACCCTTGACATACGAGTGTTCCTTATCTTTGATTGTCAATAAGACGATCATTCATGTTCCATAGCTAAAGGTCGATATGTTTTCGTCAAGCATTCCTATAGACTGCAGCTCTATATCTGAGCACAGTGTTCTTGTAGACTTGCAGCAGTGTGGCTGAGCACGGGAGAAAGGCCTCGTATCTGTCCATTCCTGAAAAAGAATGGAGACGAGGGGCCGTAGGAATGGACAGATACGAGGCCTTCCTCCGCCTTAAAATACACCTTAGTAATACATATACTAACATAGGTATATTTTAATCTTATTAGATGTGGTAAGGTATAAACATATGCATGAACTATGTTACTTGTATAACCAGATAACAACTGTCCATTCCTGAAAAAGAATGAACAGTTAAGACAAAGGATAACGTCACAAGTGTATTTTAATGTAGACTTGCAGCATTGTGTCTGAGCACGCATGTGAACACCGCAGCCTCGTCATTCAGAAGTGAGCTCAGTGTAAAAAAGAAATAAAGTAGGAAATGTCCGTGAACATGATTTTATCTGCCTTTCTCGTGGAAGACTGAAATGGGATGGCGATAGATTTTCGGTTAAAGATCACTGTGTGGCCACTCCACGTATAAAACCAGCGGACATTTAAACACAATAACTGATGGCACCTTCACAAGCAGTGTGTGTTCTCCCACGAGGGGGGTAGCAAATCCCCGGACTTTTAGTCACTCTCGTTAATCTTTGTGGCGAGGATAAAAAAAAATAGTCTTCAATTAAATTTACACGAGTTTGCCAGGAAGTAAAAAGTTCACATCATGCTAAAATTATCTGGACCGTATTGTCAAAGTCCTCAAGGTTTATTAGAATGTGTCTTTATGAAGACCCGGATCAAGACGAATGTCCGGCGTAGGAGAGGCTCGGACCAGTGGCAATAAACCCTCCTTTCCTGGACACTCAACTACAAATACCCCAACCAGACAAGCTTTAAATGTGGTCGGCTGTTGCTACAAAGAGTCAAGTGCACTGACGATATATTTTCAAGACAAACTGTTAGCCGACTCACACTAGGCAGGCAATTGCTTGATAATGGATCCAATAATTGCCATCTCTTTTAGGACGCAATGAAAAAGAGGAAGACATTAGGCTATTTATATATATCGGAGTTTGGTTTTCGAATGAATAAATAATCGTATCCATTAAAATTTCACTTGAACCATGCTGATACTAGTTGACGTATTATTACTGAATGAAGCACTCGGTGGAAGTGATGTCACATAAGTGCACGTATCAGTGTGTGGTTATATATACAGATATAGCTTATCTATGAGAGGCGATAATGATCATTACAACTGAATTAAACACAAGGCAGTACTAGTACATGTATACACGTTGATTCTAATGAAGAACAGCGTTTGTTTGTAGTTCGACTGTACGTTCAGCGTCGCAATCAACATGAACCATAGTGAAACGAAAGTCGCTAGCCACGTCTCTGAGTCCACTGTATAGATATAGTAGAAGTCAGCAGACCCCGGGATTACAAAACTAAACCTTTTGAGTACGATTTCAAGCTCGAGCTCAAATTTAATATGTAGATTTGTGAATAAAGTTTTGAGTTGAAAATAATATCGTACTCAAACATGTTTCGTAATCTCGGGGCCATGACGGCGTTACTGAGGCAGCAAGAATGCTGTTGCATTAGTACCGGAAACTATCTGTTATCTTGAACAGTGTACGTGTTACAGGTGAAACAAGTCTAAACTGTACAGGAAACAGTGGGCAGATATTGTTCAGGACACATACACACTGTTAATACCGTTGGAGAGAATATAGCCGATGTACGTGCACATGTACTGTATCATCATTCATAGAGTAACTTACGTTCTTTATGACCTCTGCCCAACCGGAAGTTCCGCTTGACCCACGTGACATTTGGGTGAGGGACGCCGGTGACATTACACACGAGTTCCGCTGTTTCCGACTCGCGCAGCTTGAGGTTGTCGGACGAGTACCGGCTGATGATGCTCGGAGGAACTGTCACAGAACAACCACATATAGCACACTGCAAATGTCAAGGAAATAACGTACGTACTCCCACTGAGAGAATGACGTTCCTTAGAACTGGACATGTACTTTCATCTACCACAGAGAGCATTATCTCACATAGCAATACTTATACGACGTCTCTTTTCACTGACGGTATGATTTTCTCTCAGGGTTATTCATATGACCTTCCTTCGTATTGCTACGATGACCCTTAATAGTAATCGCAGAGATTGATCTCCCGAAGTATTCATTATCCTAATATCATGAGCAGTTATGATACTGATAGTATAGTGTGACCTCACGTAATACTGAGAATGGCCTTGATTTCTCGAAGCAAACTTGAGTTTGAGATTTTGATCAGCTGAGATTTATCCCATTGCTGTAACTTGAGTAAAATCTCAAACCCAGCTGAGATGTTGCTCAAATTACAGCACTGAGTAAATGGGAGAAACATCAGCTAAATAAACGCTTAAACTCAAGTTTGTATCGAGAGATCGGGGCCTGAATATTTAGCGCTTTGAGAAAGCTTTCGACCATGGATTTGGTACAATGTATATTCGCAGAATATTATTATTATTACCCATGATTGAGAGTATGACCTCCCCTAATACAGACAATGACCTCACCTAGTACTGAGAGGACGACCTCCTTGAACTGTATAGGGCTGGTGTTGATCTCACACTTGTAGGTGCCGCTGTCGTTGTACTGGACGTTCCGGATGTGGAGGTTCCACTCCTTGATGTATGGCCTCTCCACGCTGATCCGCTGGTCATCAATTAGCCTCCGGTCCTCCAGACTTATCAGAGTCTTCCTCGGGGAGGCCCACACAACCTGGGACAATGTATCACAGACTTATACAGACATACTTAACCTATAACAATGTACCAAACACTTATAGAGGCCCAAATAACCTGTAACAATGTATCACAGACGTATACAGGCATACTTAACCTATAACAATGTACCACACACTTATAGAGGCCCAAATAACCTGTAACAATGTATTATTAACATATGTAGGCCCACACAAAATGTACCAATACATGTACATTGCCTGTGACAATGTATCGCAAACTTATAGAGGCCCACACAGTATGAGACAATGTATAACACACCTATAGAGGCCTACACAACCTGTGACAATGTATCACAAACTTATAGAGGCCCACAACATATGGGACAATGTATAACAAACATATCGAGGCCCACACAATCTGGGACAATGTATCATAAATTTATAGAGTCCTACATAATCTCTAACAATGAATTGCAAACTAAAAGAGCCTCAAATAGCCTGTAACAATGTCTTACAAACGTCTAGAGGCCCTACATAACATGTAGCAATGTATTACAAACTTATAGAGGCCTACTTTACGAGCAGTAAAGTAACACACATTAATTAGGGAATCACACACTATCTTCAACAACGTAGCATCGATTACTGGTGGCCAAGTTTACATGAAAGAATGTAACACGCAGTTAGAGAGAAGCCCACGCAGACTTCGACAACAGTGTTGTAATATTTAGAAAAGGGCAACTGAGTTGACTTCATACAAAAACACCCCTCGGCAGTTGCTGATCATCAGCACACAATGAAATAAAATTTAAAACATTGTACCGCAAACAATTGTTTGATTACAACTATACAAGTAGTCTTTTTTCCATTAAGAAAGCTAACATTGCTATATCAAAAATACTGTGTAGTTTGCCATCGATTCTTGCGATAGGATCATGACTTTTCAACGACTAATTGCAAATTCGTGCGTCCTGTACATGTAAATCGACAGGCCAAGACTGCAGAAGATTCCCTAATTCCACGAATGATAGGACACAATGATGTTGTAGGTATTGATTACAGGAAAACGCTTGTTGTAACTAAACTAATTATCGTGGCCGTGTTGGCGTGGAACAGAACTGTAGGTAAATCTGCCCCGCAATGGAACGGAGTCGATATTTGGAAGGGAAAAAACTACCAGGTAATTAGTCCCCTGGCGAGATGGATATTGAAGCCGACGAGCTTCAGGGCGTACTGAGATATACAATAATATGACATGAAGATTGGCGAGAATATTAGCAAACTTGGCATGACCATGATGACATTAGCAATGATTGCTGGCTTCTCCCTGTACGTTCCCTGTAAAACTCTCTGGCCTCTCTCTGTACGCTCCCTGTAAGCTGCCACGTTTACGGACATCCTGATTGTGTCGCTGATGCTGCCAGCGCTGTCACAGGATCAGGAGCAGATGCTCAGCTCTTCTAAGTCCTTATTTATACTGATGGGTCATGCCTCTATGTATTTATACGGCCATATCTGTGTTGATCCCTAGTCATCGTGGTCGTTAGCCGTCGGGCAGTACTAGTGTGTCTCTATGTCGCCGTAGTAGCATCACACGGGCATACATTGATTGTAGATGGTCCAGTACACATGCTTCGTGAAACCGCCCATAACACACTTCTATAATTTATATGTGTCGACAGTCTGAGATCTGCACTGTCCTATAGGGCATTTCTATACTGAGACCATTCCATGTTTCCTTTCTCAAAACTGCCGTTAGTGATTTCTTGCGCAAGATAGAACCAGCGTTTACTACACAGACAGATTTCATGTACAATGTTAACCGAGTCTATTGATATGTCACTGGAAATAAAAACAATTTAAATAATCCCTTTAAAAAAGATCTACTAGGACCTAGCTGACTTAAAACAATGGTATCCATTTAGTTCTATGTGGATGTACTAGTAAGTAATCTATACCTGGTGGCCTATTCTCGAAACGTTCTTACGAACTTCTTAACTTAAGAACAGTTCGTAGCCATACTATAAGAATCGTTAAGATTGTCGTACGGCCGTAAGAACGTTTCGAGAATATGGTCCCCTGGGTCCGGATGCACAAACGTAGTTCAACCACAGTTTAGGGTAAACTAGGTTTAAGTGATGAGTTATAAATACTACTGTTGGTATGCACAAAACCTAACCTTTAAACCACGGATTAACTAAACAAGGTCTGTGCACACGGACCCTCTGGAGTCTATGGAGGTAAGTTCTGTATGCTCCTACCTTATGTCCACCAATGAAGTCCACACTACACGGCAGTATAGCGCGGGATCCCTGCTTCACGTGCAGATGTTCTGGGGTGCTGTTAAACTTTGGATCAATCTCTGCCAGCACTGTAACAGAAATATATGACAATTTATTCAATGAGAATGTGTTTTTT
Organism: Lepetodrilus elevatus; assembly: GCA_034780755.1. Taxonomy (NCBI): domain Eukaryota; kingdom Metazoa; phylum Mollusca; class Gastropoda; order Lepetellida; family Lepetodrilidae; genus Lepetodrilus; species Lepetodrilus elevatus. The sequence goes on from JAVCKZ010077187.1 coordinate 12,842, forward strand.
ATTTAATTTATATATAACAGACAATTACGTAATCTAACGATATACCATGGTATCGTAGCACGAATTTCCAGCCTATTTTATTTTACATTTTAAACTGTTTAGTTGTTCAATGTAATTGTGTTCCATGGTCGCTACTACTTTTGATTAAGCGAATATATGTAATAATATACTATGTGTGTGTGTGTGTGTGTGTGTGTGTGTGTGTGTGTGAGAGAGAGAGTGTGTGTGTGTGTGTGTGTGTGTGTGTGT
>JAVCKZ010077198.1:0-13089 GCA_034780755.1 Lepetodrilus elevatus
ACCGCAACGCAGCACGGTTTACCGCGCGGCTCAGGTGTGGCCAGTTCATGCATTTTCATAAGAAGTGATCGGTGCGTTCCCGCTGCGTTTCCCGCGCTAGGTTTGGCCGTACCTTTAGACGAGATCGGGACTTCAGATTCAGTCTGTTATATGCGAGGATCCGGTTTATGCGAGGGCGGTGTATGCGGTCTACTGTACCTGTATATCTGCTCTCAACACGCGACAGTTAATGAAGTGATAAATAATTGAACATAATTTCCACATAAATAGAATTGATAAATAATTGAACATAATTTCCACGTAAATAGAATTGATAAATAATTGAACATAATTTCCACGTAAATAGAGACTGTATTCTTACTGTTAATTAGGTCTAACCACACGGTCAAGGTAACGCGTACCAGCTTTTAACGACTCGCAGTACTACGCACAATATTACACATGAAAGTATACTGGGCAATAAGCTACATTTTTATTAATATTAATATTTTTTATTAATATTTGTTAATATTAGCATCGTGACAGATGACTTTGACCGTGTTCACTGAGTAGAGTTATCTCCCTTAGTCAGGAAACCAGAGGAAATTGGTAAGTGTAAACTGAAATTGAAAGTGTAAACTGCAATGGAATTTTACCTATCATACAGCGGTAAAAAGATATTTGGAGGTACAATAGCAATGCTGTGTATGGTAAGAGTATGTATTTTGCATGTTTAACTCTTAATTCGGTCTAAAACGACAGGTTAATCTGTGTCAGACTGTGATAGTATGCCTTTAATATCACAGTTGATAGACCTATATAATGGACAAACGAATTTCGATCTGAGGCTAATTAGTAATTACGCTTGATTTATCCACCCAAAAGTTGTTATTTACTGTCCCCAGTACTCGATAGTTATCAACATATTAATCTTTTGGATGAATAAAGGCAACGTCCCGCTATGTATCTTGTCTTTGATGCATCAATTGATATATGAAGGAATCTGCGAGCGAACATATTATCACAGATATAAGTGGTCGTTTTTGACTACATGTAGATACATTCACTTTGCATAAATATAATTGCTTTTGTACCTCCAAGCATCTCGTCCCCGTTGTAAAATACCAATGGCATTCCTAAAAAATATGCAACAGCAATATTTCCATTTCAAATAAAACCTGAATAATGTACGGCAAGATATAGTTTTATAATCTAATATACTAAGGGGAATAACTAGCATAATTGAAAACGGCAAAATAACTTTCGATTAAGTTTATAACATATAACTACTGTAGCGTTACTTCTATCATTATTTCTTCTCACGTCCAATTAATATATTACAATATGTATAGCTAGTGGGAGATGAATAATAATAAGTAGCTAGTTGTATGACGCACTTGTGTAGTCAAAACAAATGCATAGCCTATATTTTCAGGCGAGACTTCGCCAGACTACTATGTAGATTAACTATATGTGATTGTATGCGTTTAAACTCATTTAAATAATATACAACGCCAACATATGATATGGACCCACGACATTTCAACAAATTGGTAGGAAACAAAACTGGAAAGGTATCAGGAAATATTCATTATCCACAATTAAAGTATACATATAAATCTGTTTCATATTCATTCCACGGAAGGAACCAGATTATATACTAGTTCTGCATCACGAGTTTCGAACCAATAAACATATTGTTTCACTTTACTACTGTAGGCTATTTAAAAGAGCGTCAACCCATAGTAAACTAGAAAAGTTATCAAACCCGCATACCTGTAGATACACGATACTATATAGCACACCTACTTGACATATATAGATCACCTTTGACTTTTATGCTCAAAATAAATTAAGATGTCTAAGCTTCATGAAAGGAAACAGGCTGCAAGTAACATCCTTGCTGACCCCCTTATTATACATGACTGTTATACAGTACAGTACTCATCTATCAACTAGTTGACACGGACGCCCCATATATATGCAATTAAACATGATAGTTCCATTAAATAATATCTGACCAGTGTCCCAGAGAGCTGCATTAGGAATGAATCCGAGTTAATCCATTTGAATAACATTTAATAGTGCATGATTACCTGGCATAGCGACGTTTACGGTATTCATGTAGAATCTATCTTATGTGAGAGTGGTGTGGTCATTATATATAATAGCTGTGGCGGAATGTAGCAGCATCTGCGAAAATGATATTAAGCATCTCTTCCTTAATAAAGATCACGGATGTACTATGAACAATGGCATTTAAAAATTAAAACTGACCAATGACCATAACATGTATACACAGTACGCTAAGAAACAGATATAACCATTTTATTCAACTTGAACATGATTGAAATCAGCAAGGATAACATGCATCATAACTAGAAATACTCGAAACAAATGCAAATAAGAGACATGAGTCAGGTTTGTGTCACGAAGAGACAATTTTAGGGCGTTAAGACATTTGAGGACATTCTACTTCAGGCTAGGCCTGTGTTAGAGACCATGTCCAGAACTTATCAACATTAAATATAATATGTAAATTGAAATTTAGAAACTAGCAAAGTTTAAATAATTGAAGAGTAAAATGCGAAAACTTATTGTAATATTGTAATATGTATGCTCAGTTTTGAAGCATTTGATATTTATGCCATTGTCAATTGCATTATGCATTCACAAATATTGTAAAATACAAACCCACGAACTTCTTTAAATATACAAATACGTGTAAACCTGGTAATGTCAACGGCAATTTAATCCAAGTCCATTACTAGTATATCCAAGCATGAATGCCGGACTATAATAATAGCGGATATCGAAAACTAAACCATAACACATACATGTTAACATCTATACGAGACGATTATAATTATACCTGCTAGACTTTAGTAATCTGGGCCCGTTTGTCTCGACAAGAGTTTTCCTAACGGGTTGTCTGCTTACGTAAATTATAAATAGATATTTTCTGACTAGAACTAAAGAAGTTCTTAAGTTATGGAGTTTCGACAATGGGGCCCTGTAACGGAACAGATGATGAATAAACAAAATGGCGGACCGTAAACTTTCCTGAAATCTAGCAAAGTACATATCAAATACACCTATCTGTTTTGGTTTAGTTTCCAAGGCGTGTTGCTATTAGTCCGACAGTAATGCCTCGATTCAAATAGGTTCGAATGACTGAAGGAAATATTAGTGCACATTTGCATAACAATTATAATTCTAACTTGTAAATTGAAATTCCATTGCCTATATCGGATGACAGAAGATGAATTAAAAAAGTATAAACAAACTTATATTATAATCAGAAAAGTGTAACAAATATGAAACACATTATTAATGTAATGATCATCCTATATCCACATTAAACAATGTACATTCGAGGTTTTAATTTAGATCAACAAGGTATTAGCATGGTTTGGGATCTGTGCTATAGTTTCATGATCGGCAATATTAATTCACAATAGTCAATATTAGCCTATTTAATTATTTAAAAACTAAATATAATCATACTTTCAAGGTTTCGTACCATGAAACAGTTTATGTTTCTTAAGTTGAGCTTCCACAGCAAATAACTTTCCACAGATAAAGCACACATAAGGCTTCTCTCCAGTATGCTTCAGAATGTGCTTCTTGAGATCTCGTTTGTCGGAATACTCGCGTTCGCAGACACCACACTTCCAAGGCTTAACTCCCGTGTGAACAAGCTCATGCGCCCTAAGAGTCAGAAGACGGGGAAAGGTCTTCCCACATACGTCACAAACCCACGGTCGCTCGACGCTGTGGCACACCTGATGCAATTTGAGATTTCCAGAACGAGCGAACGACTTCCCACAAGTGTCGCACATAAAAGGTTTCATGCCAGAGTGCAGTTGCATGTGACTTCTGAGGTTCTGCGAATGGAGGAAGGACCTACCGCACATGTCGCACATCCAACGCCTATTTGACGTGTGGATTTTCGTGTGGGATCGTAGTTCCGAACACCGCAAGAAAGACTTTCCGCACTTGCCGCATTTCCACGGCATGTCCTCTCCCGAATGCGTGTAGGTGTGTTTCTGGAGGTAGTCTTGACGCTTGAATGACTTGCCGCAGACTTCGCAAGTCCAAGGACGCTCTCCCGTGTGGCTCATGACGTGAATCTTGAGATGTCCTAGGACTTTGTAGGACTTGACGCAGACTGCACACTTCCACGGTCTGTCAGTAGAGTGCGTATACTTGTGAGAATTGAGGCGACGTAGCGATGGACATGACTTGCCACAGACGTTGCATTTGAAGACTCTTTGTCCAGATTCAATGACCGTCTGGATGTGCGTGATTCTGTGCCGGTGCAGATCTCTAGAACCTAGGAATATTTCCTCACAGTCCGGACACTTCCAAACTTTCTTTTCACTGTGTGAAGAAGAATGTTTTTTAAGATACTCCGGCAAGGAGAAGTGCTTGCCACATTGTTCACATTTCCATGGCTTCTCTTCGGTGTGGGTCCTCCTGTGCCGGTTCAGCCGATAAGCCAGCGGAAATGATTTTTCACAGACGTCACATTTAAATGAATTATCGGAATGGCTGTTCAAGGTATGGATTCTGAGGGAATCTTTACAAGAATACACTTTTTCGCATTGATCACATTTCATTGACGGCGCCCATGATGGGTAGGTTTGGGTCTTCTCGATGGCGGGGTCAGATTGAGTCGAATCTCTACACGCATCACACAGGGCGGAGCTTTCAGTCAAGTCGCATTCTAATGGATTTCCACAAACTTTACAATTCAAAACGTTTTCTTCAGACATGTTTGCTTTCGAAGAAAAGGACGCTAGACCTATAATTAGAAAGTTAATACACCACTTATTTTAATTAAACTCAATGTACTCCTTAAATTCATACTATCACAGATCGTTGACCTACATATTGTTCTAACGAGGTTTTATCTGAAAATAATATACATGTATTTATTTTGACCGCAGGTACTTTATACAACCAGTTATTTATTCCACATGCCTCACGAATTATCAATATGTTACTATTTATTAATTAGACACGATGTAGCATTTTTGGTACGAGTGGTCGTGAAAGGGTATTTTGACCTTGTCCAATGATTAGAGTTACATCCCTTAGCATATTAGACTATAGGAAATTGAAATTTAACTGATTATTCGGGTTTTACTGGAAATGTCAATGGAATTGTATCTATCCCACAGCGGTGAAAAGATATTTGGAGGTAAAAAAGCTATTATACGTATTCTAAGTGCATGCACTTTGCATTTTAAACTCCAATTCTGTCCAAAACGACAACTTAATCTGTGATAGTATGGCTTTAAACTGCGTTTAAACCGGTATGTCTAAAAATTGAAATTGAGATTGAGATTTTGATAAAATAAGTCATGTTAAAAATAGTTGTTTGAGTGAACAGATTACCATTAAAAAAATAATAATGAAATATTCGAATGTGATGAGATGGCCTGCCATTAGATCTGTGGATCCGAAAATTAAATAATAAAACATTCACATTTCAGTGGTTATTTCTGAGTATTAATTTAAATAGAGGGCTACTCTTTATGTTTATTTTGAGGAAAATGTAGAGAAAAATCGAAGCAATTAGTGATTTAAGTTTAACGTCGCAGGTTGTCATTAAAAAAAAAGAGAAGATAATGTTTTGTTGTATGCCATAATGAATGCGTGTTTTGTTCTTTTTACTTTAGTCAGAAACTATGGTCAGACTTTTCATTCAAATATGTTAGGAATCGCAGCAACGTTTTTACGTTTAAAACGTAACAACGTGACTGTATTAAAATAACGTCGTCGACACGTACGCTTGTTAGTTGGGTCTGACTGGGTCCGTTCAGAACTCGATCATTTAATCATTTATGACGATGCATTGTTCACTGTTTAACGAGAACTATTTAATTCCAAATAACAAATATTTGTGCACAAAACACAGGTCCTTGTCACAGATATAATAATATAACTAGATCTAGACCGATGTATTTATTATTTGTGACCAGAATTGGTCAGTGCACAAAATGGCAAAGATTATCCGAAAATTCTGCAGTGCATGCAGACTTTTGTAATCACCGATAGTTTGTATGTTTAAGCATACAAACAGATAAACATGTAAATATACTTAGTGACATTTGGTGTTGTATCTGCAGTGAAAAAGAGAATATATTAGAAATATTACAGACGTCTACCTGAAAGAATATGTCGGCTGAAAAATTGTTTGACGACTGCAAGTCCGTCTTATGGTAAACGGTGAACGCAATCGCTTAGCGATTCCAGCGTTAGTTTAGCAGCGTGATGTGGCGGTACGAAACGGCCTTTACAATGTATGGATGCCCCTTTTGGACAAGATGTGTGTGTTCAATATAATAGCGATTGTTGTATTTATAAGCTTATTATTAATATAAGGGCATACTATTACAAATTAAGTTGTCGTCTTGGACCGAGTTAAACATGCAAAGTACATGTGCTCTTAGCATACACATAGGCGCTTTAAATAGTACAAATATATTTTTACCGCTGTGCCTGATCCATTGCACTTTACACTTCCTGTATTTTCAACCCGAATACCGTAAAATCGCACATTTCCTCTGGTTTCCTGACTAATAAGAGAGATAACTCTAAGCATTTTAAAACACGGTCAAAGTAAATATAGGAACGTCGAAATAAGTAATAAATAGTAATAAATACTAAAATATTGATAACTAGTGAGACATATAGAATAAATAATTGCTGAATACAGCCAAATCTAAACATATAGACCCCCTACTGCATACTGTATTTACTGATGATGACTGGATATAGACTGATAGAAGACGAGCAATCAGGTAATTATGATAACATAGTTTTAACGTTAATAAATATTATTTGTGTACATCAAAAGCTATACGTAATTCAAGTACAGTTTATTATGACATTTCTTTGGTTTTCTCCGACGTCCGTATGCTCTGGCCGCGTGGTCACGTGGTGTAAATGACGTGAATAAAGTGAATGAAGTGAATGTTCAATGTTTAATTGATCTCTTGTCAAGGGACTACGCAGTACTATTGTGTCTCTTCAATTATATAATACATAGATCAAGGCGAAGCCATTTAGGTTTTGATGTTTTGCATATATTCATTCCTATTTACTATTTATTGTATACAACTATACTGCAACACTATTCCCGACGTAACGTGGTATAATAAATCACTTATACATGCTAACGGCAGTGACATAAAACCTAAAAGGACCACACCAACAACAAAAAAAAGCAAGTGCTTACACTTTCAAAACGGGATTAAAAAAAAAAAAGAACTTAAATTATGACGACCTATAGAATATGTGAGCGATAAATATGATCCGCAGCGATTTTGTCGTACCATTGACGATTGTGTAAGGGCATGCAACTTGAATTACGTCATCACCCATTCTCAATAAACCGTTGCATTTATGACCCGGACGTTTTTACAGAAAAATACAGCATGCATTGTATTTTTTTACGATTTGGTATGCTGTGTGGCTACCTGGCGATGATTTGGCACTCATTAGTTTACTTCCTGGATTATTAATATTAAAGCACGATCACAACAAAGGCCCAATTCGTCACGTACGTTACTGTCGCCAGCCTTGGGGTACGTCTAATACACCACAGACTAAGTAATTCAAAGTCCTGTGAATACACATAGCGGTAGTAACATTCTATCGATATGGACAATGGAATCCCGCCTGAAGATATATGCTTTGTGCATTGTCCAGGAAGAGTATTTAAGGTGGCAATAATGATTCGATTAAATTCAGAAACAAATGTGCTACATGCGCAATATAGTGTTAAAATGTAACGTACGTTATTGAAATATACGTTACTGTATTATACAGTTTTAGATCAATCTTCCGAGATAAAACAACTAGATGCAGATGAGGGCATATTCTGAGTTAACAGACTTAAGGAGGCGATTTTTAACAAGTGGTTTCATGGACAGAAACGTAGTGGTAGTACATTTATATGTACTACAGTTAACGTAGTTATTATATGGGCATACATATATGTTGCCAGGCTTCGGATAGTGAGTTGACTAATAACATCAAGTTGACACGCCACCCCCCTCCCCCTCAAACCCCCTGCACATTTCTATTCTACAATAGTAATGACTATTACCTGTTCCAAATGATAAATACACTTATGCAGCGTAGACACAGTGAATACCTAACACGCTAGTTTATATTACGATATTGCATTAAAATAAACACATTAATAATAAATCAACATTCACTTACTAGTGTAAGTACTTTATTTAACATAGTCCCAAAGTCTCAATGCTAAGTAATCAACGGCGATATATTGCATAACATGTCCGGACATACATACACAATCCAATACATTCATACCCTAACACACACATATCCGGTATACACACAAACATACCTACAGTAATACATACTAACATACATGTACAGAAACTTCATCTACGCAGCAGACACAATCATATTTATTAAGTGAACCTACAAATGCGGTGCTCACCGAGTCATCTTCAATTTACTCATTTCTAGCAATCACAAATAAAGTCGTAGGCCTAGCTATGAACGTATACTATTAGCATCAATGTCCAACGCAGTTCACACTAAATCATGTCCAATGTTCGTAGAAATCGTTTATACAAATCGCCGCCATAGTTCTGAACAACAGTGACGTCATCGACACCATTGAAGCAGTCGATGTTCAGAGCATTGGGACACTGGCGATAATGGTGAATGTAGGCGATATCCGGAGAAATCTCCGTTGCTGAATAGTTCGCTCCATCCGGCCATGGTCTGCTGACGTGATGGATTCCCATTTCAAATATTTTATACGGTTTCACAAGAACCTTGTTTCTTGTCGAACAGAAGGTTTTTGTTCTCGAAGTTATATCCAGGACTGTCAAATTGTTTATGGAATAATTCCCGCTCGCTCTTAAAGCAATGTCAAAGAACGCGCTCTGAAATGTCAGCCCACAAGATGTATTGGAGTTATCTGCCCTTGCCACGATTTCGCGCCATGTCGTCATCTTTGGCGCGTGTGGTATTAGAAACTCATCGACGTCCATAAACATTAAATGTTTGACCGTTGACATGTGTCTGTACAGACAATCATTTATGGACACCAATTGTCCATAATACCAGATGTCACGACTCGCGAAAGGTAACGACCATGTCATCACTGTCGCAATTCCAATTGACTTGTAATACTCCAACACCTGTCTTAATCGAGGATTACCTTCGTAGAAATAAAATACGAAGTGTTTTACCCCTAAAATCGTGTTAAGCTCTACAAATTGAATCAAGACTTCTGTGCGCAGGTTTCCAAACAATGGCGGTACGCAAACAACGAAATCAAGTTGTGCAACCTCTGAAGATTGAACAGTTGTCAATATTGACATATCGATGCTGTTTGTAAACCTGTCACTCGGAGACGGACTAACGCGGACCGAACATGGCTTTATCCCCTGCGTAAGGTAGCTTCTCGGTAATCCACACGATAAAATCCATCCCCCGTACTGTCGGTTGTGATGTTCACACATTTGATAATAAGAAACAGTTGTCACGGAACCATCATGATTGTTACTGCTCATGTTCAGATTATCAGGGAATACAAAATGACAATAAAGCTTCGTCCTGTTTATTTGTTTACGATTCACAGCTGCAATTATCCTAATAGTTGGATCGTCCTCTCTGTCATCATAGAAAGCAGAGTATAGAAAGACATCGCGCGTCACCTTCCTGAAAACGGGTTCAAATCCGGGCTTGTAAGCACCATTGGTATTTTCATCACATTTCTGGATATGTTGAGAAGCAACACTGGCGACAAAATCATGCTCAGAAATCAAATCGTGCCCACTGGTCACATCATCTGTGTTCTTTAAAACTTGTTTCATATGTCTGTTCCAATTTTGGTCACCTTTTTGATGAAACAGTAAATCGGTTCTAGATCTGTTGAATTCAATTCCTCGTTTCTTCTCCGGACATATGTTCTTCTTCTCCAAGAGTGAAATGCACACCAGAGCGGTTGATATATATCCAATGATAAACACGGCGATGAGTTTCCTCTCTCGGGTCATCCTGCTACGGAGCTTTTTCAAATGTCGTCCGCTCGGAGAAGAAAGTTTAACTTTGATTTTTATGACAGGTGAACTCTAGGCAATCATTCTGAGTTCGCCGCACCGGAGTCATCCACTCCGAAACAAAGCCTTTTATACGACAATGGCATTCAACACCTGCCTAGGATAATTCCCACTGCCATTTTGTTTGATGTTGTTGCGATTCTATCGATGCAAGACGGGGGCAGTATGTTACGTGCAAATACATATAGTTTAATCGTGGCTGTCCATCGATGTAGTCACGTCCCCCATTGTGTACCGGACAAACACAAGGCAGGTCAGTACAACCTTCTCGTACATATCTGGATGTGTCTAGATTATTAGTGACATATGAAACATGCCATCATGGTATGGGTTATGTTGCTTGGCATTGTGTTATTGTAACGTACGTACTTGAGATGGTGTTTTATACAATGCAACCTTGTCGTACATATCTTGATGATTCTAGATTATTAGTGATATACGAACAATGCCATCATGGTATTATGTAGGGGTACATATCTGGATTATTCTAGATTATTAGTAACATACGAACAATGCCATCATGGTATTATGTAGGGGTGTAACGATGCATCGAACTATCGATAGATCGCGATAGTGAGTGGCCCGATATCAATGCATCGATGGTAATTAGAACTATCAATTATTTCCATCGATAGTACCATCAACTATCGATAGTTTCGATAGTGTATCATTTTTAAACAATAAGACCAAAATAGTTGAAAACCCTCGAACAGAGTGGATATTTCATGAATTTCACAAAGTTTAATGTTTGTTTAACAAGATTTTGATTTTAGGATTAAATCAAATGATAACAATACACTATTGTCTTGCATTTTATTCACTACATACCAGTTATATGTACATTAGCCACTATATTACAAATTGCATTGTATTATTGTAACGTACCTATCTGGATTATTTTAGATTATTAGTGACATATGAACAATGCCATCATGGCATGTATGTTACTTGGCATTGTTTTATTGTAACGTACGTACGCGAATGATTCTAGATTATTAGTGACATATGACACATGCCATCATGGTATGTATGTTGTAGTCCATGCGAGAATTGTAACTCAACACAATTAATTAAAGGTCGATATTTTTAGGAAAGCATTCTACCAAACTCGACTAGAGGAATCTGGTAACATTCTTATTCGAATGAATCTGCAAGTTCTTGAAGCGTACCTGCATTCTTCGTTGTTAAATTAATATACATCCAAATATTCAGAAAGATTCCTAGACCACAGCCCTGATTACCATTTAACGAAATAAAATCATATTTGTACGCAACTTTACCGTTATGTTCATATTCTACCTGACTAGAAAATATAAACCAAAACATTAACATAACTGACAATGTAACGTAGATTTCTGAAGGACGATGGAGACTAGTTGTCGCCACAGCGGTTAGAAATACCAGCAAGACGAGGGATCGCTAGGCATGATATTTGACGAACGCCGCACAGCAAACAAATATTTCTTTGTTTTTCAATTAATGTCTGACATTTCTGATCTTTGGATGGCGCCACATTATTATGACGGTGTCGTGTTTGTGGACATTATTATCATCGGTAGGATCGTCCATAGGAAATTGAATAGCATAATAAATGAATCATGCACTTGCTAGTAGTATAATAATTATATTCATTTCATAAAATGATTAACGTCAATGCAACCTGGTAAAATATTGGTTTAATTGTTGAATTACATTTTAAATTGGAAGTAGTAAAGGTTAAGTACATAACACACACATAGTAAACTAGAATTTGTTTTATAGCTTATCAAGTATAATACAATTATTCATTTCTAATATTTTGTTTTGCTACCGTTATAGAAGGAAACAAAGATTCATCTAGGTTTTAATAAACACTACAATTTACCTGACAAACGGTACCTAATGCCGTAATGGAGACCATATTTTACGCCCGCTTCCGACATTTCTCTGTTAATGTACCATGAATGAAATTTTAATCAGCTGTTATCTGTTGATAATAAGCGATAATAAGCGAGAAGCGTAATACTGAAGTAAATGTCCAAGGTAATGCATTTCTTGATAGTATTCAAGAATAATTCTCTGGGTACGTGACAGTAAGTTATGATGAAAGCTTCGTAAAATATCTAGATTTGCGTATTTAAGATTAATTTTCACGTTCATATTTTATTGTATTTCGGGCAGAGTTTTACCAGTGATACCTATCATTATTTCTGGATGGCGTCCAGTTTTATATCCAGTAATAACTGTACGACATGGCTTCCATTACATTAACTGCCATTGTATTTTAGCATAAAACCTAATAATTCATTATTTGATAAGCTTGGCATAGCTTTCATTAATTGCCACAGATTAGCATGTGAATACTATAATTCAAGCATTGGTATGAGTAAAATGCTAGGTTAGTGTTTTCAATTCTTAGGCTAGGTAGGAAAATGTAGTGATGATGATCATGTTTCTAGTATCCGCTGCCCAACGGGATTATTCTCTTGAACTTTAAATAATTTCTTCGCTTCAGCATATATACTATTATCCAAAATATGCGTCGTTCTAGCGATTTGATTGGTTGAGAGGAGCCCTGTGAACAGTGTTACACCCAGGTTTGCCGACACATAACAATTATGACCTCATAGTGGGACATACATGATTACGACGTCATTACAACCCCCATTGACTTGCACGTAGAGAAAGAATTATAAACGTTAACATTCTAGAGCCTGAATGGACTGCTTGGTTTGGATGATCCTTAGGGAGTAGAGAAGGTTACCTGAGTGCACAATGATCCATTGATCGGGTTAAATCATAATACAGCGTACATCAACATACACTAGCATGTAGTCGTACGTTATGCGTTTTACAAAATTAATGGACTTTATTATTATTATTATAATTATTATTATTATTATAAGAAGAAGTAGTAGTAGTAGTAGTAGTAATAGTAGTGTAGTAGTAGTAGTAGTAGTAGTAGTAGTAGTAGTAGTAGTAGTAGTAGTAGTAGTAGTAGTAGTAGTAG
>JAVCKZ010077209.1:0-13089 GCA_034780755.1 Lepetodrilus elevatus
AAAATGATTCAGTGTGAAGGATCAGACATATATACAATGTATATCTTATCTGTAGCTCTCTGACTATGTAGGTGTGCTGATCTATGAGCACATATCTTCACCGTACTAATCACAAAGTGGGTCTAGATCTGTCATGCATGCTCCTCCGCTAGCGTACAAGTTACACGATATACAGGAACTAACATTAGTGTAGTATTATAGTGACGAACCAATGTGTCACATTTATACTAATGACCTTTAGCTTGACGCAGACAGTGACTGGATTGAGCAGAGGCCTGTTCAGAAGGGAGAGTTTACGTGAGTTATCGTGTGACGTCACATATGAATAATGAAGGTTTCTAAGGCGATCTCACGCGTGTACTCGCGGGTTCGCGCACTCCTGAACAGGCCTCTGTTTTACTGTGATTATTGTTGTCAACATTCTTCATGGAACTCGCGGAACTTCCTTCATGCTCTAGAATTAGGTTTCCCTTACCAGTACCTTGAGCTATAAATGCTAAAAAAACTATTTTTAAATATTGATTACAATTCTACGATTTTCTCATGGTATATATTATACTTATGGATTACTTTTATCAGGACTTCTTATGATCTAGTAAGGACCAATGAGAACCAATATATCCATTGGCATTGTTTTTTATTTCAACCACAGAATTTGGATTTCAAAATGACAAATGTATTGGCTTGATCCCTCCCAAAGTCAATAATATAGTAAAGGCATATGTTGCCATGTTTGATAGAAAATGCTCATACTGGTCTTATCTAGGATGTCACCCCTTTGATAGAGTCAGTAGAGTATTGGACTGACTTCTACACAATTCTGGTACAAATCGCAAGATCGACAAGGTCCTGTTACAATGGCGCCCGATTTATGGTCGGGTTATTTCTGGCATTCTGAATTATTTCTCTCCTTGGTTGTTTAAAAATGACTGGATTAGTCTCAAGAACAAGTCACCAGTTGGAGAATGCAGTCATATGTGATGTAAACTGCTGCTACTGGTTTAGACCATCAGTTACCCCCCCTTTGGCAAAGTTGGTAGAGTGTTGGATTCCCATCCAGACAACTTGAGTTCAAATCCCAAATATCTGAGATGTAAAGATGCTATTGATTCTTTGTTTAATGAAGTAAAGGTCACATTATATTATGAAGTAGATTTAGCCACACCTCTGTCACACATCTATAATATGTATCACTTTCATATATACAATAAAGTACTAACAAAAATGCTTTTAGTTTAGTCGGGATGGGAAATAAATAGGTGATCATAGATGCACTTTATCGGAGATTCTTAATGTACATCAATGAAGTATTGACCAACTTCTAATCGCCATTTGTCATCAAGCGGCATTTCTAATTGCTGGTAGCAATATGATGTTAATACGGTACCATTTTCTCAAAATTGAAACAATATCGGTTTTACAACTAATGATTTTATAAGAATGTTGTACTGCTCTGGAATTGGTATCCATTAAAAAAAACCACTAAAATTATGAATCCTAATCTGGTTAAAGTAAGGAAAGTGTTGCTACCATTTCACCTTATTTACAAATTGGCTTCTTATCCGTAATCAGGCATTGTCATTATCGTCATCATTGTCATTTGGTCACCACTAGCAACTTCTGGAACTGTTCGTCCAATAAAGCGGCCAATATGCAAGACGGATGTTACCATTGATGTTGTCTCCATATTCCAGGGTGGCCCAACTTTGGTCATGAAAGTTTAGCATGGATTTAGTAGACCCTGATCATTGTCATGTCACCAGTTGTACAGTAACGTGTAGTTTTAGTCATTGTTCAAAACGCCAAAGCCTGCTGTTTAATTTCCACAGGCAATCATTGATATTCATAAAATTTTCTTTCCTTTGCCTTAAAGAAAAAACTTATTTGATGTAGAGTCTAAATAGTATCATCAATTCTATGCTTTATAGTAAAGCTTATCTTCTAATATTTCATCATCAAATTTATCAAATTATCGTCTTTCTTAGCTATTTTTACCATAAATCTTTATTTCAGTTTTTATGGATTTTTTTTTTCAAGGTGGAGTAAAATTCCCAGTGTGAAGCATGTATGTGTCTTTGTGATTTAGGGTGAGGCACTACGCCAGAGCCTGTTGACTCGGTACTATGGCCGGACCCACCCCCACAACCGCCGCGAGAGCACCATCCACGTGTCCATGGGAGGACGAGGTGCCGTTAACCCTGGATCTGTCATGCTGAGTCGAGCCGAGATGTGTCTGCACGATGTCCAGGTAGGCAGACTAGTGTCATGACCAGGGGAATTAGTAGGCAGAGTAGTCATGACCAGGGGAATTAGTAGATCGTGTCATGACCAGGGGAATTAGTAGGCAGAGTAGAGTCATGACCAGGGGAATTAGTAGGCAGAGTAGTCATGACCAGGGGAATTAGTAGGCAGAGTAGTGTCATGACCAGGGGAATTAGTAGGCAGAGTAGTCATGACCAGAGAAATTAGTAGGCAGAGTAGTCATGACCAGGGGAATTAGTAGGCAGAGTAGTCATGACCAGGGGAATTAGTAGGCAGAGTAGTCATGACCAGGGGAATTAGTACTGGTGGGCAGAGTAGCGTCATGATGGATGCCATTTACAATTATCAATGTTTTGGTTCATTGAATTATTATATGACAAAACGAATACCATAGCTTTTGTTTATTACACCCCATTGCAGCAAGTGCATAGAGACAAAGCATTACATGCCGTTCTGTACATTGCCAGTGTCACCTGGACCGCGAGGGGACCTCTGACCTCATCGTTGACCTCATCGTCAGGAACGCCAGTAACCGCATCTTCCTGGAAACTGTGGAACTCGGCATCGCACTGCTGGAAGGAGGAAATACGACCATACAGGTACAAAATAAAATAATAAATACGTGGTAGTTTATGTGTTTTTTTCTTTCTATTTTTTTTTAATTGTGGTTTAGAGTCGCTTTCAAGATTCTTTCACTTCTAGGGTTTGTCAGTTTATGGCAGGATGAAACCCATAACATCCGTAGCCCTGAATGTTGCAGTAAATCTGCGAGCACCACGTTGTATGGACAGATCAAGGATGTTAACTACAATTTCCATGGTACAGAAAACTCATCCTATCAATATCGCATCAGAAAGGTAACTTTAGCGAACATTGATGCCAGGCTCCCAGGATGGGATTTGAAACTGGGGCCTTTGACTCCAAAGTCCAGCGTTCTACCATTGCGCTACCACCTGCCCTAGTATTGGGTCTTGCTGAAAAATTAAGAAGCTAATCACCTATTGACTCGCCTAATTTTGATCTCCCGTCTTTCAGCGGTCGCTGATGAATCGTCTGAGAACGGACAAGAATGCGGAGATATTCTTCAAGGTGTTCAACGACCGCATGAAGGATGCGGAGCAGGAGATCCGGAACACCGTGACGGTGAACACCGGAGACACGGACACCAAGCTGTTCGGCGGAGAGAAAGGACTCGGAAAAGGTGGGAAATAGTCTCATCTGTAATTTCTATTTCGATACTTACTTCTAAAACACACTCAAATAGTCCCGCAATTCCCACAGGTTCAACCATCTATTCAAACTTACGTGTTTCTGCCTTGCTCAAAAAGCACAAATTTATCCGAGTATACCCGACCTCTATCGTACCTCATATGCCAAGATTCTTGGCCCCAGTGAATAAAAGCTCAGGGACCATGTTACCCAAGTTGTCGTATATGTAACGACATCGCTAAGCCTTCGTGGTGGAAAGTTTGATGATAACAAAACAGTGATATTTTCCTCAATGAAGGTTTTAACGATGCATACATTATGCATACGACAGCTTCAAGAACATGGCCCCTGTTCTATTCTCTTCTCTTCTGTGAGACCTTCTGTCTGCTGGACCAACCCGTAGTACTGTTCTGTAAGGGCATCTCTGGGTGGAGCCAGCAGAGAGAAGGTTAATATTGGACAGTATTAGAATAACACCAGTGATTAAATGGTATTCTTTTATAAGAGATTTTAGATTGTGTAGACTTGGTGTATTTTGTAGAATAGAGTTTTTAATTGGTATATTTTATAGAACAGAAATTGGTATTCTTTTATAAGAGATTTTAGATTTCGTAGACTTGGTGTATTTTGTAGAATAGAGTTTTGAATTGGTATATTTTATAGAACACATATTTGCTTGTCCCAATTTTTATTTTATCTTTATTCCCTACCCAATTTCCCTTCAGCATATTTAATGCATGCAACTCACTATTGCAACTCCTATCCTTATATATCCATACGAAAGTATCAATTTAGTTTCAAAACAAGTTTAGTTATTGAATGTTAGAGAAAGTTAAATGTAGTTCACGTTTACATTTTCCATCTGCCAGTCCAAGTTAGTTTTGCATAGAATAGCCACCATATTATATACTGCATCATTTCATAGTAGTGTGTATGTATTTTAATTAGAGCTAGGCTGTATAGTGGTGTGCGTAACACATAGTACATATATATTCTTTTCTGGAATACATGCAATACAGTCATTAAATATAAATGTTTTATGGGTCAACACTACCCACCTAAGGCCCCCTTTACACAAAATGGCGACCGTCGTGCCTTCCTTGTGCCACCATCAAACTGGTCAGGACGCCATTGGACGCTCAAAGGACGCTGAATGATTGCCAAATGGTTGCCTAGGTCATTCAATGGTGGCACACAGGATGTTCAGCCATCGCCATGGACGCCATAGTTGTCGCAAATCTTTTAATTTGCTGAAAACAGTCGGACAACGGTCGCTGAGGGATTGGTTGCTCAAAGGTGGCACGGAGGAGGCACAAGGGGAGGCAGGCAAGTGGCTCAGTGGACACACAGGTCGCTCATAGTTTTGGTGGTTCAAGGGAGGCAAAGGGGTCGCTGGAGCAGTTACACAGCAACAGGATTTTCGTGGTTTAGTCAACCATTGAGCGTCCTGGACAGTTGTATGGTGGCACAAGGAAGGCACTACGGTCACCGTCCTGTGTAAAGGGGGTATAACTGACTGTATCTCTAGGTATTGTAGAAATGTGTGGCATGATATTGGGAGTCCTAAGTATGGCATGGAAGAACACTATACAGTACTCCTTTAGAACGGAACAAAATCTAAAGGGCATGGTCGCACACTGTATGTAGGGTACAACACTGTAGGGCATGCACATGTAGAACACTAATGACATGATCAAATATATGTGACAGAACAGAACAGAACAGAGTTTTATTCTCATAAAAATCACTAATACAGTGATATGGAGAATGCATAAATTTACATTTTGTTATTCACATACAGAGATATTAAGGGAGCATATGCATCCCGTATTTAATGAATCTAACTAATGTAATTACATGACACTACAGTACATGGTATGCTTTGTATACCACACTACTGGGTATGCATGGTATAGCATATATAGGATATAAATGATACTATACACTACTGTATTGGGTATGCATGGTATAACACACTACATTACAGTACAGGGTATGCATGGTAGAATACTACAGAACAGGGCATGGCACACCATTACAGGCATGGTATAACACACTACACTACAGTACAGGGTATGCATGGTACAACACTACAGGCATGGTATAACACTACAGTACAGGGAATGAAGGGGAGAATACATATCATGGTAGTATGCTTACTCTCCAGATCAAATGATGATGTTGCATGTGACACTTTACGAACATGCGAATGCTCTGAGTTTGAGTGAAGGTAAGCAATGAAGTTGCTGCATTTACTGGCTACTAAATGTTGTGTAGTATCTTGTTGGCAGATACATTGTAATATATTTACTGGTATATATACTGTAATAAATTATTTACTAAAATACATAAACAGCTGGCAGTTCCTCCATCTGAAGTCTGTGACAAAATGACAAAATCGTGTTGAAATATTTTGGACCATTACTTGTGAATCCTGAAATAGCAAATAATGCTGACATTAATTTAATACTATTTATTTTTTAACATGATTGGTTCATTTTGTATGCTTGCTATGATATCAGAAATCAACTTTATAAATGTTGTATTTTAGTAATTTACCTTAAATTAACAAGCATGGTCATTTTTCATGGTCATTTGTCTTGATTTCTTTCTCCAGGAGTTGATTTATTTTCCATGGTCATGGTTTGGGGCCTGTAGCTCAGCCTTGTTTTCTGCTCTTCACTCAATTGTCTGTTTCCATGCCTGAAATTCAGTATTTTCAGAATACCCTTCCAACATTTAGTTTGCTAATGAAATAATATCTAAATTTTAGTATGACCATGGATTCCTTATTCAGAAATACTGGCACAATGTTCCCAGAAATATTGCGCTGAGTATTTCTTTGATAGCCTCTCACTGGCAAAGAGTATGATGTCTGTGATCTGCCAATAAGACAACACACAACCGATGTTAGGTTTAACATAGATCAGCTTCATATACACAGCTTTGTTTTGTATCACCCCCTGTGAATAGCTAGGTACTAACACTTTGTACTAACACTTTGTACTCCAGCATAGCTTACGGTAATTCATCTGTGGCCTGACATCTAGCTTGTACTGTGGGGATGGTATTAATATCATTTAATTAATACCTCACTAACAACTAGTCAAAGACATTGGAGGCAAATTTGAACACTTTTTTTTACTGATTTATCTTTTTACATATTTCTGTAAACAAGATTTTTTTTAAATATAAAAAATACAAATAATAATTACCGTAGTATTGACTTTCTCTTTTTGACGTTTTCTTTTACATTATTTAGATAGATAGACATTCTTTATTATCCACAATGAGGGGAAATTCATTAATTAAATAATTGTTTCTCAAATGTTTTAAATTAAATCATTAAAAAGAATATTAAATTTGTCTCCAATGCTTCAACTAAGACAAACGAACAACTATCCAGACTTTTATTGAGTATATATTATGTCATGCATTACCGGTGGATCTGTGCCATCAACTGATCTCAAAGCTGCACACAAATACCTCCACTATTGGCAATGCTGCTTATGATAGCACCAATGGTGGAGCCAATGATAATGCAGTGTAATTTATATTGATGGCACATGACACATATATACATTATTGACATTAGAAAACAAATATGGTCTTGACATTCATAATATCTTTGTCAAAAACCGTTTGTGCCCATATTTGTGGTAATAAATGTCAGAAATCAAGATTCAAATATGGCCATCATTTCTGCTGTATAAAGACAATATGTGGCTTAGCCCTTCTTCCTTAACCCTCTCCATGCTGAAGGCAAGCGGAGATGCCCTAAAGAGCTGTATCTGTGCGTAATTCAGCAGGGAGAAGGTTAATAGTTTTATCAAGGACACCAAAATTATCTGAAGGCAGATGTCATCATGTTGCCATTTTTAGTTAGAAAACATATCAACCACTTCAGCCACTTCGACAATATAATACTTCAGCATTTGTTTCTAAATTTCCAAACCCAAATATGTAATAACAAGAAAATTAATTTAACCAAACTATATAGCAAGCATCCAATATATAGTTGTTTAATATTGTTTGTCCAAAACAGAAACCTGTCTATGGTTTTGCTACACACCTATTTCTGCATTCTTCCAACATTTGCTGTGTGGCCTGTAACTATTTTAAACAATGTAAATTTTATGTTAAGTTACTTATTGATACACCTATCACAATTATACATGTATACAGAGTCAATAATAAAATGGATGACATTGAAGGGTCTTTATGATTTAATTTTTGACATTTTAAAAATATGATTATTTAATTGCTCATCTTTCAAGGTTATAGTAATCAAAGTAAAACTTGAATAAGTCAAGGAGATTTTATTTTAGAATCATTGCATTGAAGGTTTTTAGAATGTGACATATTAGAGTTATTACTCTTGATAACTGTATATGCATTGGTTCAAGGTTAATGTCAAGGACACATGGTTACTTATACCATGTTAAGAATGAGTTATTAATAACTTATAAGTCAATGAGAAACTTGCAAGAGTTGACAATCTTTTGAAAAGCGGATCAAGCCCCAAGGTTACAGAACTATTTTGAGTACAAATTCATGCTAAACTTTTATCACAATCCCAATGACATTTTGTACTGTGCTACGGATAGTGTGGGTTACCTCTTGCCCTAAACTGATAAACTGTGATATAAGTGAAAGAAACTTGAAACCGATTCTAAACCCAAATTTATAAAAGTAATAATAAAAACTTTGGCACAGGAAATGACTCTATGAAACCACCATGTGATGTAATGAAAGAATCTTGAAAGCGGCTCTAAAGCCTGATTTAAATTATTTAAAAAAAATCAATTGACAGTGTATCGTTTCTCCAAGCTCTCATATCTCCTAGGAGACCATAAGGACTCTCGTAGCGATCTCTAATACATGGTGATCATGCACTTAAGAGAGCATCATCGCAAATGGGTGAAAGATCCCCACAGCGACGTTAAACTCCATATTCACTCACTCACTCACTTAAGAGAGCGCTATGATATCATAGTGGAAAAGAGAGCTTCGAGAATTGATAACCAGGAATACTGACACTCACTGCAGTTGAAATAGATACATGACACTACAAGTACAAGAAGTGACACCACAAACCCACCACATCTGTTCTTCAGGCAAAGGCCACGAGGCTGCGGTCAACGAGACGTTCAGACATGAGCTGGAGGACGCAGCCAAGCAGACGAACCATGCACTGTCATCCGTGCGTCAGCTGTACGGCCATCGCCCCGACCACGACATGGTGGAGGACGTCCGCAACGTCAGCCACGACGACGCGGACAAGGCCAACAAGGACAAGAATGAGAAGAAGATGTCGCCGGCCATCGAGATGATGCGCCCCATCCTGCGCTTTCTGCAGCTGCTGTGTGAGAACCACAACCGAGAACTGCAGGTAAGTGTCACACTTACACAGCCCTGTGAGAACTTCAGGTAGGTCTCAAGCTTACACAGTCCTGTTTCATCACTTCATTTCCTCACTTGCAGAACTTCTTGCGGAGCCAGTCCAACTTGAAGTCGTCGTACAACCTGGTGTGCGGCACTCTGCAGTTCCTGGACTGTATCTGTGGCAGCACCACCGGGGGTCTGGGACTGCTGGGACTGTACATCAACGAGGACAACGTGGGGCTCATCAACCAGGCGCTCAGCAGTCTCACAGAGTACTGTCAGGGGCCGTGTCACGAGAACCAGGTCAGTGAGATAACATAGAGACCAGCCTGTATTAAGTTCAACCTACACCAACAAGGTACAACCTAGACCAGCAAAGTGTTCATCAGCAAAATGTTCATCACACTGATTGAACACAATCATACTCTCTGAACACAGCCTTCATGAACACACTGACTGAACACAATCACATTCTCTGAACACAGCCTTCATGAACACATGTGCCTGACTGAACACAATCATACTCTCTGAACACAGCCTTCATGAACACATGTGCCTGACTGAACACAATCACATTCTCTGAACACACTGACTGAACACAATCACATTTTCTGAACACAGCCTTCATGAACACACTGACTGAACACAATCACATTCTCTGAACACAGCCTTCATGAACACACTGACTGCACAATCACATTCTCTGAACACAGCCTTCATGAACAAAGTCTCTTTGAACACACATGAAAGATTCCCACAACTCCATATTCACTCACTCACACTTTGAACACACTTTCTGAACACAATCACATTCTCTGAATACATCATACTTTTTGAATACACCCTCTGAATTCAGTCTCTTTGAACACCGTCTCTGAACACTGTCTATAAACGCATCATAACATTCAGATTTTCTTAACACCTGTCCTGTGTATTTCTCGTTTCAGAATGCCATCGCCATGCACGAGAGCAATGGAATCGACATCATCATCTCCCTCCTGCTGAATGACATCAACCCTCTCGGTCGACATCGAATGGACCTGGTGCTGGAGCTCAAGGTAGTCCATAGCAGCAATTAATTGGGATCATTTTGTTACTACAAGGAACATTGCATCAGTGTCAAGGACATTACCTTTCTGCAATTAATTGAGATCATTTTGATTGTACACGGTGCTTGGACTCTCAATCCAACAACTCTAGGATTGGCTCTGGCCTCTGTTACACAGACTTCCTGTACAGTGTGTATTATAATAAGGAATGGTCCCTGTGTTTCAGAACAATGCATCTAAGCTGCTGCTCGCCGTGATGGAGAGTAGACACGACAGTGAGAACGCTGAACGGATCCTGTACAACATGAGCCCCAAACAGCTGGTAGGTGAACAGACGGAGACTAGGGATTAGGGTATCGTTTCAGGAATAGTTCAGACATCCTGGAAGTTGTGATCATTGATACAGTGCTCCCTCGATATAACGCCCTTCGATGCACCGCGGATTCGGATACAACGTGGTGTGTCTAACGTGGACCCCATTTAAAAAAAAATAATAATAATTTCTCCAGTTATATTCGTCGATATAATGCGGGTGGACCCCAACTTCTGCGTTATATCGAGGGAGCACTGTATTTCCTGTCTTGTATCTACTACGAGAACGCTGTGGTCTCGTGGTGGATATGAGAGCTTCGAGAAGTGATACCCAGGTGACCTTTCAGTAAATTAATGAGCTAAGACATTTTAGGTGTGCGCACAGTAAATGAATCAAATCAAATGTACATACTTTCAGGTGAAAGTACATTTGACCATGAACTATGTTAACAAATTATTTCTTTTAATAATATTTAATTGTTTACTATTGTGATTGGTTGTGTTGGAAGCTGTACTGTACTGTATGTGCTATGAGGTCATGTGTTCAAACTGGCAGGATCCAGAAAGTCTATTGATATCCTGACTGCACTCCGAGATTACAAAACATTTTTGAGTATATTAATAATAATAATTATTATTATTATTATGGACATTTATATAGCACCGAACTTTGTACCATTACGGTACGCTCATAAAGTTTTATAAACAAAATTAAACGATAAAAATATTAAAATAATAAAAATAAATTGTTCACAAATCTCCATATAAAATTTGAGTTTGAGCATGAAATCGTACTCAGAAACTTTCATAATCTCAGGCCCTGGTGCAACTCCAGGATAATCTTTCCGACCTATGCTATCACTAAAGTTGGAGTTATTAGTGCTGTTCCATACAGGAAGGTCAAGGACGCACTTGGATCAGGCTGTAAATTGTATAATTATGAATTGATGGCATCACTCTTTCAAGTTTTCAATCTTCAGGGTATTCTATCACAAAGCTCTGTTATCGCCTAGGAAACTATAATGCTCTCTTTGCAGTGTATTAGCTATCAGCAAAGAGAGCATTATTGTCTCTTAGTGGATAAGAAAACTTTGTGAAAGGATACGCTGGTTATGAAAGTTGCCATTGTGATTTTAAAAAAGAAAATTTCATTAATTTTCATGTCCCAAGTACTTAGATAAAAGCGGGAGAAAATCACAAAATTTTGTAATAGCAATGCACCGTGCTGCAATTTTTATTTCATGCATATTGAATTATATTTGTGCACATTTGAATGCAAGAGCTTTCTTTTATTTTCATTAACACACACTATTCAAATAGTATTTTCAATTATTGAGACTAGTTGACACACATCACCATTTTCTATAGATTGACAATACAAGTCTCAGAGAATATTTTGAACTGTTTTCCATTAAATTATTGTATTTTTAAATAATAAGAAGCTATTTTCTTCAATTACCAGATAGGGTAAGCAGGTATATAATAGAATTGTAATACACATCAGCATGGAAAATACTGTGTTTCATAAAGTATGTTGTCGTTCAAATAGCGTATATAAAATTAAACATGATATATTATGTTAAATTATCAATTCTGCAGGTTGATGCAATGAAACAAGTGTTTAAGCAAGCACTCTTGGAAGGGAGCATTCTGACTTACCAGGTCGTTAGTTTGACCTTAGTTTGACCTTGGTTTGACCTCGGTTTGACCTTGGTTGTATTTCTGTCACGGGTCAAGCTTGGTTGTTGTACTTTCTATCACATTCGTTAATTATGTTTTTGATAATTAGATGCACTGGTGAAGTTTTTTTAATTGCTGAATGGGTGTATACCTGTATTATAGATACAGTTTTGTTTGAACACAGAGTGAGTATATTAGATGTGCTTTGAACACAGAAGTGTGCACAGTATGAGTGCACAGTATACCAGTGTTAGACATGTTTTGTTTGAACACAGAATGAGTGTATATTAGAATTAGATGTACTGTGAACACAGAATTAAGTGTATACCATACCAGTAATTGATACGTTTTGAGCACACAATTAGTGTACCACGCCCCAGTTCAACAGAATTATCATAGCACTACGCGAGTTCTAATTCTATGTTAATGGACAGGAGTTATAATTCTCGTAGTGCTATAATTCTTCTATGGAACGTGAACCACTTTGATCACAGATTAAGTGAATAATAATATTCCAGTATAAAACCAACACTTTGCTCAATGAATAGGCTGAATGAGTGAACAGTATACCAGTAGTAAACACATTTTGAACACTGAATACCAGTTTTAGTTATCTCAGCTTTTTTTAAATAGTTTCTCGCATATTTGTTAGTTTTGCTAAATTATTGTACCAGAGACGTTGGGGGTATATTGCAGGCATGGAAGATTGTTAAGATTTAATGACACTGTCTGTAAATCAGAAATATATTCTTAGCAATTTGACTAGAATTTTTTCTTCTTTACTATTTACGTAACATAAGATAGACAATACTACCGGTAGTATTATATTTTCCATATTTATTTTCACACATTTATTTTTACGTTTTTCTACAACACTGTTTTCTATATCATATTTAAGAAATATTTATATAAACACCACAATAATAATATCTTTGAAATGTATCGTACAGTGCCATTGATCAACTATATAGGCAACATCTTCCATTTCAATTTTTTTTTAATTTACCTAAATATCAATTGTTGTTTAGTCTTCCCTCACATCCTATGACTGTCACTGAAATGATAATCTTCACATAGTGACTGTCATTAGAATGACAACCACCCCCCACCCCCACCCCTACCCCCTCCATCCCCAA
This sequence comes from Lepetodrilus elevatus, assembly GCA_034780755.1. Lineage (NCBI taxonomy): Eukaryota > Metazoa > Mollusca > Gastropoda > Lepetellida > Lepetodrilidae > Lepetodrilus > Lepetodrilus elevatus. Next base: position 13,034 of record JAVCKZ010077209.1, read on the forward strand.
CCCCCACCACCAACCCCAACCCCAATCCCAACCTCAACACCAACCAAAATCCCAAC
>JAVCKZ010077220.1:0-13086 GCA_034780755.1 Lepetodrilus elevatus
CAATTTTCGTAAATTCTAAAAATTCGAACAGCCGCAAATCTAATTATTTTAGAGCGTACGAATAATTAGAGTAATTATGGTATGTATTTCATGGAATGGGAATTGAACTCAGAATCTTTGTGTTTGTAGTCTGATGAACTTACCACCAGACTAGCCTAGCTTATCCCTATCCCTATACGGCGGTTAATCAATCCAAATCAGACTCAAGTAGGAAGGATGCCAGGGGAAGAACCACAAGACAAACCACGCACCACGAACCACGTCCCACAGACACTGATCTGGCGGTGTTTCACGAAAGGGGTTTTAATTTACGCCAGATGTAAAGTACGGAGTCCATGCACATATTTGCATGTACTCCGTGCTTTACGTCCTGATATACGTCCGGCGTAAATTTACACCTCTTTCGTGACATGCAGGCCAGGTCAGGATGTTCCTACAGACACGAAATGATCAATGCCGACATCTAACCAAGATTCGCAAATCAAATTGCTGCTCTCCAGCTCACTAATACTGGACATGTTAGACAGACATGTTAGACAGACGGGTTAGACAGACAGGTTAGACGGACGGGTTATACAACGATAGAGAGCCGCGTTAGAAATCAGACTACTGAACGAGTCAACAGTTCTTTGGCGCTAAGAATGTTTGGTCTTCCCTCGTCTGAAAACCATGAAATAATTACTTCGTAAATTCCTACGAGTCTATATTCATGGTTGTCTGAGTAAATGTTTGAGTTCAAAAAGCGCGGAACGGAATATGATGGAATCTGCACGTCCGCATTGAGAAGGAAGGATAATTTGTAGATTACCAGAAAGAAATCTAATTACTATAATTTGGTTTTTGCTTGAGCTCTGTGCTGAATGAACAGCCATCGCAAACCACTCAAATCTGTCAAATTCCACCTTTAGCCTGGTGGACCAGGTACGTTACCCTACTTGTCCAGTCATGACGCGACTGAAATACTGCATACAGTAATATGAAGGATTATTCAATGTGTTGCAGCACTTTTACCGTCATTTCATCGCAAATTTTCCCATCATGGCATTTCCAGGAGAAGGGAAGCTATTTATTATGAAAGTTGATAAATTATTGAAGACGATAAATTATTCGTTGTAACAATGTCACCTTTCTGTGCAACACCGTGAGTTTGGCAATGATTTACAAGGTGATCAATATGAAAGTAGTCCATTGATGACATCAAAATGAAAGTATTCCACCGATGACATCAAAATGAAATTAGTCCACAAATGACATCAAAATAAGTATTCCACCAATGACATCAACATGAAAGTATTCCACCAATGACATCAAAATAAGTATTCCACCAATGACATCAAAATGAAAGTAGTCCACAAATGACATCAAAACATATAAATACATTACAACACAATTATGCTTGTTAGAAATATATTGTAATATACAGTGTTAGATTGATTGGTTGAATTAATGCTTTACATCACCACAGGAATATCTCACCTAGAGGCGACGAATACAGCATTAGAACTACACCTGCTACAGCCCTACATTGCAATACACGGAATACATTACAATACACGGGATACATTGCAATACACGGAATACACGGAATAACTTGAACAAAGCTTTCGAAGACGTCAGATTAACCGGATAAATTAACAAACAGGAGAAGTTCGGACCGGCTACATGTGGGACTTAAAAGTCCACGTTCCCCAACAGACGGAATAAAGTAGCCAACTTCCGCCGCGGTGAAATATCCGACACGGTTTAATTTAACAAGATTACCAAGCAATCACCTCGGTCTCGCCTTCATCCCGGTCGTCCAATCCCAAGCCAAACAGCAATAATTGCAATAATCTCTGCAGTTGCTTAATCCCGGGATCAATTTGATTTATTACGGTGTCAGCGACATCGCTGCTTGGCTGCGGTTCCGCGTCCAGACGTCCACGATGACATTCATTGATTTCTGCGGGAATGTGGACGGAAAATATATTGGCAACATTTCGATGCAAGGTATCGACTCGGATCCGTAGTTGTTCTCACTGCATCATACATTGCAGCCAATGAGAAGTCTTCAGAGTTTGGAAGAATGCATCTGTATTACAATAGCCGGTCAAAAGCTGGAAAAACTACTGAGACCGTTAACGATTGACATTCGCTGTACAGTCACTGAAGATTTGTCAGAGTTACAAGAATTCATCTGCATTACAATCGCTGCGGAGTTCAAAAGTTGGAAAAAGTACTGTGACCTTCAGTTATTTGTATTCATTGTGCAGACGCTGTATTCGTTGTCAGAGTAATGCGGCTCCACATGCAGATGAATTGTCATTTTATGCCAACTCCCGACTGTTGGCATTGCAAATTCTGCGCAAAATTGATTTTTGGATCTAGTGAATGAGAGAGAGAGTGAGTGAGTGAGTGAGTGAGTGAGGTGAGTGAGTGATTGTAGTACGACACAGGAGAGTTTAAGAAAACATTTATCTACTTACAACATATCCTAAATCTGTTATACTCCCCAAGAAGTTGAGAAGGAACACTGCATGTAGTACACTGATCCACTGACAGGGGATAAATAATGTAGCACTTTCAGCATGCCTTAGGGGGTGGATTCTGCACATTATAAATACGGTAGCCATTATTATTATCATTATTTCTTTACCAATTTCTGTTCAGTTAACAGTTAACTCCCTCACTGCTGCGGGCATATCTATATGCCCAAATGAATAATGGAAAAATTCAGTGGAGAAAAGGTTAACTTGCTCCATGCTGAAGGCAACTGGAGATGCCCTAAAGAGCAGTAGCTGTGTCTAATCCAGCAGGGATAGGGTTAAATGAGACCAAGACATCCAACATATATATATATCAAAGCTGGATTCCTTCCTTGTCCAGATAGATAAAAGCCACAGGCTTTCAAAATATATTATTCAGATCTTGTACCCTCGAATCACTAATAATAGTATTAATAACTATCAACTCGGTGCAAGCATTATGCATTGTACAAAGGTTCTATAGATAGACTCGGATTCAGCATTGCTCAAGCAGAACCTGGGGTATCATTTCTCAAAGCTCTCATATATCCACTATGAAGACCATAGCGCTCTCGTAAGTGCATGATTCCCATGTATTAGAGATCGCTACGAGAGGAGAGTTTATTATGGTCTCGTAGTAGTTATGAGAGCTTCGAGAAACAATACCCTGGCCGGTACAACTGTATACATCAACCTCCAACACACCGAAAACATTTTAAAAAATCATTGAATTACAATTTCCGCTGATGACCAGTAAATATGATCGCCATGGCAACGCACATCTTTCATAAATGAATAACAGACTGGACACTGTGGGTAAATATGGATATCTGGTCTAGGAATACGCGTGTCCTATAGGAAGTTTGTCAATATGTCCATTAGTGAGTATGCATTACTATATATGTTCAGAGGTATATATTCGCTGGCCATTCATCCTGTGAAGAAAAATCTATAACGGTCGTCAACTCGTCAGCAGGGTTCGACAGCTTGTGTTTATCATCCGAGATATAAACAAGATTATAGCTTTGTCTCCGCCATGCGATTTCATTTACAAAAAGATATCATGTTGATATCAACACTTTTGAAAGAGCTGTGTCATAACTCGTATACCAGCTGGTGCCATACATAGACTACGGTATATTAATAACTTTTTATAGCAACCTATAATATATTTCTAAATATTCCAGAATGATGAACAATGAGAATTATGATGACTGCACTCAGGACTCGACAGTAATGATTGTCCGCCTGCCCGGGACAGGTATTATCCACAGGCAGACAAGTGAAATAGCCCAGATTAACAAGCCCTTTTCCGCAGTAGTTACATGTCCAACAGGACGCAGTACAGGGACAGGTGCGTCAAAACGTTAATGTAGAGCGCTGGCACTTAATAGAAAGTGTGGAGACTGCACTTATGACTGCACTTAGCAAAAGGATAACTGTACTTAGGTCTGCACTTAACAAAAATACTGAAACTATACTTAGTACATGTAGTAACTAGCAAAAATATGGAAACTACAGTACATGTACTTAAAGCAAAATTATGGATACTGTACTATAAAGACTGTAATTAAAATAAGGATTGAGACTGAAATTCAGGACTGTAATTAGGACTGCACTTAGTAAAAGTATGGAGACTTTACCTAGGACTGCACTTAGTGAAAATTGTACTTAGAACATCTTGCAATAAACTCTGACCTTTCCCAAATCCAATAAGCAAAATAAATACATGATCATGCTGAGATTTTGAACAACAGAAACCAATTATTTCTATTTCTACCGGGGGGGAAAAGTATCTCTTTTATTACGGGAGATCTAACTGAACAATCACCAGCATCCAAATGTCATCCGACCACGATGTTTCAATTTTCAAGCATCAATCTTAAATAATGACGAAGCACGCAAATCCAGTGAATAAAATGGCGGACGAATAACGATAGCATCATATCAACCACGCAAATCCAGGGTACACTTTCGCGAAGCTTTTGTAGTCATTCCGAGACCATGGACCTCTGGTGAGTAGACTCGATCCTGGTACTAGTGCATACAACGACCTTACGAAAGAGGCGATGGTCTGGAAGTGAACACGAAAGCTTCATGAAAAGTTTGCCGAGATTGTCAAGGGATCCACCGTCCTCGTCATGGAATTATTTAGCGGATATTTCCACCGCCATCAACAATAATGTATTACTTCCATTGCATTAAGTTGCTTCAGTTTGAAGCAGACCAAGGCTCACAAAACCAAGTCAATTCTAATTCGTAAAGTCGGTTCGGTTTTCTTTTCCTTTATCTGTCTTTGGGAATTCATTGAATTCCCTGCTCAATGAATTCCCTGCTCAAGCATCTATGGAGACACCCCATTAGCAGTTCTCGCTTTCTTTCCTCGAGTGGTGCGAGATCTGTGTTTGAGTCACACTGGAATCGCTCCAGATCAACACGGTAGCCACAAGGGCTCCATTGAGTTTGTGCTTGATCGTGTTTTAATGGTGAAAACTAGTGTCTCCGCATTGTCGGTGAAGATTGTCACCGAGGATTGTCGGACTGAAATGTTTTCGCTTGTAGCTGAGCTTCACAAACAAGCAAGAAACGTTGACATTTATAGGAAATTGAATTACTTGGAGTGGGTTTTTTTAATAAAGAATTGCGACGGTACTCGCTAATGTGTTATTCTTGTCGATGTTATAATGTTGCAATTTATTCCAGATTTTTTTTTAAATAAATGTCATCTGCTCAGGATCTGACAAAGAAAGAATGTTAAAAAGAGTTCTGCTCACTAAATTTACTTAAAGTGTGTTGACTTGTCAATGATGCTATCATGGTGAGTGATAATGTTGCAATTTCACGGCGAAAAAAAAATACTTGCATCTCACGAGCTCGTGATTTGATTAAAATAGTGCAAGGAAAAAATAAGGTTTCTTATTATATTTAGTTTACAATCGTGCAGTAGAAACTTAGATCATTGTGATATTCTTCATAGAAAACTACGATAGAATCTCAGCTACTTTATCATGATGACATCCCAAACCAATCTTTAACGTGTCACGCTAATTTTCATTCTGATATTCATGCAGTTTATTTTTACGCTATCCAATGAAATCCACTTAACTTGCAAAGCCACAGAATTTGTATGCACTAAATTAACTATGAAAACATCTGAGAATTCCACTTAATGCAAAACAGGCCATATAAATAAAAGTAGCATTCCAATCTCGACAAGACATTTCCACCAATCATCAAATAATAACAATTGCCCCGCTGAACCGATGTCCGTATAAACAAAAAAAATCTCCATGCTCTCCAGTCTATCAACACACGTGCCACATCTTTATACAATATGGCCGCCAAATGGGACAGGATAGTAATGGCCTAACGACCGGTTACAACCTTCTGTTATACATGAGATTTACATGACTAAAAGTATGGCTCCAATTGAGCAGAAAATACTGGAAGATGTAGTAATAATAACAATGATGATGATACAGGGCATTGTATGATGATGGTGATGATGATATCATAATGATGATGATGATGTTCAAAGCAAGTAATGTATTATATTCCTGAAAGGCCAAGGTTCTTGCCCAGCAATACAACTAACTAGAGTTTGCCATTTGGATTAAATATGATATATCGAACTAGATACACTGGTAAAGTGCAGACGGTTCATAGTGTATGACGCAGGTTGTATGCGCAACCCCTGAAATACATCGGTATATCATCTGTGATGCACATGTACATCTGCTATTTGCAGATGCAGCTTACTGTCTTCATTGTACCGTACACTGTACACAATGTAGGAAACAGCTTCAGTGTACTGCTTATATATAAAGTAGGATACAGAGCACATCTCAATAGCACTATGATTAACCCTCTCTATGCTGTAGAGAACCAAAGATTGACATGTTCCTATAACATTGGCGCTCCATGTGGAATGTGATAAAAATAATTCACATTTAAATTTAAATATTCTTGCTATTATCAACACCATCTTTATATTAGTGTTATAATCAGGTTGTTATTTGGTCATGATGTGAATTCAACCATTTATCATGTTCCTGTAATGTAAAAATTAGAATTTGAATAGAATTTGAATTAACAAATCAGGAAGTCTTCAGGGAATAAATTACAAAAGGTTAAGATTTCCAGAGATGATGTTCTTCTATATATAAAACCAAACATTCCTTTCTCAACTTATTCAAAAGTATGGCCAACAAACGTTGCAATAATCAGATAATACATTTACTATGATTTAGTGGCCTCAGGAACACAATTGATACTCGGTTTCACCGTCTTTGAGTTCACATTGATGCCAATGGTAAAATTAATGACATTTCAGATTGTACAGATTGTCGAGAGATTGTCGATTGTCATAGATTGTCAAAATACAGTCGGAGATTGTCGAACATCAGAAACTTTTGAGTGTCATTGATTGTCAAAATATTGTCAAGAGATCCGTCAAAATATTGTCAGAGATTCCAAATCTCAGTGGCTATCAAATGACAGAGATTGACCGATTGTCAGGGTTGTCAGGGTTGTCGATATGTACACCTGTCCATCTCCATCCTGTCACGATTCCCCAAAGGATTCTCTGATGAGGATCGCAGTCAACGGCTAATCATTGATACACTCGAGGACTGACTCTGTGAAACTGTAGCCACGTTGTTGGAGGACATAAACAAGGTCTACTCATCCTATAAAAATTGATTTTTACTGGTTGTCTGTTCATGTGATGATGATGGTTGTAAACACATGCAATGGTGCTCTTATACTTGGCTTCCATACATTGCCTAGATGTGCACCTATCTGTCTAGCATACCTATAACATGTATAATAGTGTATATCTTTCTGTCTATCATGCATGTCAAAATGTGTCTTAATAATTGAATATTAGTCGTAGTATCATACCTTGTACACGTTACCGCAAAGGTCAACTCACAGCACAAATTGCTCTCTCATCTTCCAATGCATATTGGCGCAAGGAAGATTTCGGAATACGATTAAATCTAGCCTATCTACCCCACATTGAACGAACATCCCTTGATACACTAAAAAGATTTGGGAACTGGAAACGGTTAATTCTGTTCTTCATTTGAGTGAGAGTTATTGTTTTGGTTTTATTGTTTTACGTCACGGCGGGAAGCTGACGATTCTGTCGTTCATAAACATCTAATCAAAAGCCAGATGGTACCATCATTTTATGGCCATCATAATGTGTCACATTTTTATCGTTGTTCCCCATTATCAAGATTATCATCAGAATTCAGATTGTCTGCTTCATCTGTTGACATTAATAATATGTTTGCCAAATATATATATAATTCTACCAGACCTAATAAATAGTACAGATATCACTGAAATGACCTTTTAAATGAAAATAACGTAATGCCACTTGCCACAATGTTTCAACTGTGAAAATGATCAGAATCAATACATGAATAACATCACGTTATATTTTTGTGGAAAAGCTGCATCTGGCATTATATCCTTGTTGTGTATGGAACATTATCTCAGTATCTTTGCCGCTATTGTTGAGTAGAGTGGCAATCAATACACAGATCTTATTCACTCGCTAATATAAAATGGCGCGTTCTCACAGCAGATGACATCACATTGTAGAATAATAATAATGCATATAATATGCGTACCGTAATTACTCTAATAATTCGAACAGGAGAAAACAATTAAATTTGTAGGTGTTCGAATTATTAGGAAAATTGAAAATGATCACTGTTCATATAATTAGGAACAACCAAATTAAAATACAAAATATTTTTGTAAATGTATTAAATGGTAAATAAATGAATAATTCAATAAATAAATTAAAAGTAAGACAACAAATTTTTTTCAAAGATGACTGTTTGGTCATGTTTGTGTTTTTAATGTCATAAATACATTATTTATGGCAATTAATTTAGGTATTCGAACTATTAAGAGTAATTATGGTAGTGTGGAACAAAGAAAGTTTGAGGTGATTTCCCTGTTGAGCAGAGGATTTGTCTCGTAGTCGTGAACTAAGAAAGACAACTGCACATCCTGTCAGGTCCCAAGGTTGGGAAGTCCAAAAACAGAAGGATCTTCTGGAAGAGCCATCTTCTTAATGCCCAGACAGAAGACAAACAAAACATTTGGCATCCGACAGATTATCATGGCGATGCAGTTCGATGATTGCGGCACCCCTATCAAAGCATAAATACGCTTGTTATCTATCAGCTGAATTTCATTGAACATGACAGGTGACGCCATTTCGTTTCAGAAGACTTTTTGTCTTCCATTATCTTCCACTCGCCAAGTGGAAGATGCACGGAAGGTCTTCCAAGTAGGGCTGAAACGGGTATGACATTTGGTACTCATGTTGAATTACTTTCAATCCACAAGTTATAAATACATTTCGACATGGATATCCATAAATCCAGTACCGGTAAGTTTATAACTATTACAATTTTGGATAAATGTGTTGCTAGTGTGATTTCCGGGGTGTACAGGTTTTTACGAGGTGAAATTTCTCGTAGACCCCGAGTCCGAACAGGGTCTACGAGACATTTCACCTCGTAAAAACCTGTACACCCCAGAAATCACGCTGGTAAGTTGTAACTAATATTATTCGGGCGAGTACGTTTTAAAGTTAAGTTCCAACCCTGTATAAATCTCAACTTGTCTCACTCCATATGGTGATAACAGATGACAACATAAAACAATTTTTAATAGTGTTTAATATATTCGCAGGCATTACAAATCAACTTTCAGGATTTTGACATTTTCAATTCAATAGCCGACTTAAACAAGGCAAAGACCTTTTTGGCTGCAGTCATTGCTTTCAAGTGACACCTGTGAAATTGTTCTGTGCTGAATTTGCCTTTACTGGTCACTGTAACCGTGTTCATACCACTGTTCTCGAACACAAACGTCATTCCTGCCACACTTGACTGTTCTTGTTTGACGTCGGGATCGAGAATAATGTCACCCTTGTCATCTAGCACTACGGACACGCCAGCGATCTGATATCTCATATTCACACACGCGTCAAGAAGTGCCAGGCACGACGCATTGATGCACGTTGCTAGGAGACTCCCAGAATTCTGAACTTCCTGTACGATAACCGAAATGCATGACCTTGGATGTAGAGAAGACAGTATGGCCGTTTCAATAGTGTTTCGAATGTATCTTTCGTGGAGCTTCTCTTTACAGCCTGGAAGTCCTGACCTGGGTTTGTACGTCACTTCTACAGTGGCCTTGTCCACTATTTCTCGTGCAATTTTGACTTCTCCTGGTCCATACACGGCTACTATGACACCTGTGTCACCTTGAGTAAAGGTCACCGTTCCGTCGGGACGAGTTAACAAGCCCAGGTTACTGGTCATGAGACGTAAATCGGTCATGGTATCAACCTGAAAGAATGGAAATTTGTCATTAGATATTTTCAAAGATTCTTTTCACAAAACATTCACTGGAACTGGAAGATTTATTTTTTATATATTTTTATTTTATTTGGGTTTAAAACTGCTTTCAAGATCATTTCACAATATATCGCGTCTTGTCAGGAGGAAACCCGAGAAAAAAAAAATTATTTGGTCAATCATGGTTTTAAATACATTGCATGACTGACGCAACAGTAAGATCACGTAACAGCGAAATCATCACATGCAAAACCAGTACTGCAACATTTATTTTGTATGCGAACAACTTAGTAATATTAATTAACACCAAAGTAGGTTTGAAGAGCAGATTTATCAATAATATAATTTTATCATACTGTTCTTGGTGTAATCACTCACTTGTGTTTTCTCAAAATTAATATTCTGTTAAAGAGTCCCTTTACACATGTTTAATAAGCACAATTCTAATATAGCTGTTAAATGTACGAGCCAGGATCTGTGCTTCAACTTTGATATTTGTTCATCATGTTCATGGCTCAACACGAGACGTGGGGTGAAATACCTGTGGGTCACATTTGGTAATCATGGTATATTGACTTAGTTTACCAAGCAACATGAAATTGAATGCATGTCAAACTGTGGTGGAAAACTGCAGCCTAAAGTGACTCAAACACAAAATGCAAACCTCAAGAACTGATGATTCTACACCATACACTGTGATATACATGATTTCCTTCCAACTGGCCTATATAATGTGAATAATGCGTAAAATCATGTATGCACGTGCATAATTTACAAAATTATGTACTGGTATTAACGCTATATATTATTGTATTTTGGGCCAAGGCCTTGTATACTTAATAACTGTCTGCCTGTCTGAACTATCAATACATAAGCTCATTTTCTGGGCAGTCAAGTTTGTTTATTTACAAATTGTCATAGATTGTTAGGTTACGTCATCCAAGTGACATGTTCAGGAAACCTACTATGCAGATGAGAAGTCATCATCATTTTCAAAACAAACGTTTATTATCCGTCAATTAAAATGGCGTATTTTCTATGGTTTTGCTGGCATTTCATGCCTGAGCGCATGGATTTTTGCAAATATTGCTCCATTTATTACATATGACCAATAATCAGAAAATAAAAATGAGCATTGGTAAAATCACCTAAATGTGTAGGATAGGAGTCCTTTAAAATTATTTTACATTCCCCAGGGTGTTGAGAATGAACGAGTGCATGATGCAATATGTAGCAAATTGAGAATGTCTTTGTATGTAGCCTACTTGGTGCATTATAAATGTAGATACACGTACAGTTTACTAGTAGGCTAATTATAACTGGTAAATAATCATGATTTATCCTAAACTTATTTCAAACCCAAAACTTGGCAAAAGAAAACAACTTTACATTTTTACTCAAACGATACAAAATTACTCAACATGGGGCAAATCAAAATTTTAAAAATCAAGACCTACAGCTGGAATAGGTATAGACCTTGTAATATAGATATTCTATATGTAACTGCGCTAGTTGTGTCTCACTCGTGCAGTCATCTTTCAACTTCTGAGGAAAAATCGGAGGAAGTTCTATAAAAAAAAAAAATAGTTTACTTTACGCACGTGAACTTTTATTTAACACAATCGTACCAATATATTGCGATTGACTAAATAGTCCACGTTTTAGAGGGGAACATAACTAAGAATCTTCTTTGATTATTGTAAGTAGCAAGATGATCCTCTTTTAATATGGGTACTCTTTTTCATCTCGGATGTTCATATGTAGTAATACGTATCAGTCACGTGGTCTATTTCAACGGAATCAACATTTACAGGGCCCCTAAAACGAAATGGGAGAAATAGTATCACATTTCTAATTATATGTGATATCATAATGAATCTTAGATGTATTCCTTATTTGTATATTTGAAAATTTAATATCCTATTATCAATGCTCAAAACGAATATAACTTTCCATAATAAAAAAAAAATCAGTTGGTTTCTGACATTTCTGTTCAATGTGAAATGACGATTTTCTCATATGAATATAGGCCCGAACCTTTTAGTTCAAAAATATAATATTGGAAGTTGATCAGCAAAACTAGAACTATTATTAATAGTAGCATATCATCCACCAATAAAATGGGATATAGAAAGGAATATTATTTGTGAAAACATCGTAAATGTATATAGGTACCTCATGTATATCATAAGTCGAAACGTTGCTATTAATGACGCACTGACCATACTAGTTAGCGTATATTATAACCAGCTGATAACCTACGTAACTTAGGCCTACTTAGTCTACGAGTAGGACTACAGTAAACTATTAATTACAATAATATATACATGTACCGGTATATAGGTTTCAAGACACGACTTCTTTATTCTTAGATATGTGTGGGTTTTAAAATCATTTCTATAATTATGATACAGCTATAAGTATGGTACATCTGTACTAATGTTGTTCATTTCTTCTGTAAATACAAGCTACCACGTTTACCGTCTTCGTTGTCTCTCATCTTGCTCATCATACTCTTGTTCTACTTACTACTGGTAACAGGGGTAATTTTAATGTACATTTCTAGAGTAGGCTATCCAGGAAACTAGAGTGCCCTCCATAATATATAAGGGACATTAATTTGTATGAAAATTTAAAATTGTAACCTTCCTTGGTACTAATCATAATAGAAACAATATTAGGTATACCTCAATTATTGAGGTGAGTGTGATTATGTATATGAATACGTTCATAAACAGTTTAAAAAATCCAGAACGGACCATTGAAAATCATATATATCCTACTTATCTCTGTCAGAAACTTGCCCAACACATTAATTAATGAGAACATCCGTTATTTAACATTTAACATTAATACACATCATGGTTTCTTATTTAACACCCGAGTAGTCTTATATTACCCGAGTAGTACCATATTACCATTTGGTGGTTTTCGAGAATAAATTGAATTGAATTGACCAACTAGGCCTAATTAATTAGCCACTTCAGTGTATCGGCTTATTAGAATGTTTTCACAAGTAATCTCTGTACCTGAGATGTTGTTGTTGCCTGCCAGCCTACGTTTTAATTACTGTCTCATTTAATTAGATTGACTCATTAATTAGGCCTAATAACAGGATTGGGGGGGGGGGGGGGGGGGGGGGGGGGGGGGGGGGGGGGGGGGGGGGGGGGGGGGGGGGGGGGGGGGGGGGG
>JAVCKZ010077231.1:0-13083 GCA_034780755.1 Lepetodrilus elevatus
TCACTGCCAGACATGAGGACTGGTAAGTCTGAGAAGTTACCCGTCCTCATACATGTTGGCCAGTGATCGATGATATAAATCTTGAAAAAGTAACACGACATTGGGTTGTGCAAGGATAAAACATTACTAGTCCTCGCTGAGAATAACCTGTCGCGCGCGTGCGGATGGGCTCTATTTCGAACACTGATATACAGAAAAATTACTGACCCGTGATTAATTTTGTTGAGTATGTCTTTGCATATTACGATAATTATGTATTTAAATCTGTAAATACTATGATTTATTATTTCATTATACAGAGGAACTTGACCTGTCTCCACGACTACAGCAGTTGACTGACAGTCACAAGCGGGCGATACGGTTTATCCGAAAAATGAAGTATTACGTTGCACGACGCAAGTTCCGCGAAGCTCTCCGACCGTACGACGTAAAGGACGTCATTGAGCAGTATTCCGCTGGACATATTGACATGCTAGGAAGGATAAAAAATTTACAAGGAAGGTTAGTGAAGATTGACAAGTTACATCAAAAACCCTGCATTCAATTACCATAGTTTATCATGTGTATTTATCTAATAACTTAGGTTTAAAATAGTTTTAAATCAGTTTATTACTTATTATCTACTACAATAACTAATCCTTTGAAAGGGAACAATTGACTATTATTACTCCATAATTACTGTAACTTTCATTCAATTGTTGTGCAATGTGGACCAAATTAATGGCTGAATATTTTTTTTAATGTTTAGTGCAATAGATAACCTGAAAGTATGGCACCTTGTCACCAAACGAAATATTTTCTTTATTTTTCAGGTTAGATCAGATCTTAGGTAAGGCAGGAAGTAAAAGCAAGGATGTCTATGAGTCCAAGCAAAGTTTAGCTTCAAGAGTTGTTAAAGTGGAAAGATCGGTAAGTCGCAGGATGAATATATGTATATGTTTAAAGTGTGTTTGACATTACCAACTGACTGCCATGACATAGTAGTTAGAGCATCGGCATGGAAAACTGTGGGTCGGTGCTCTAGAGCCCCAGCCATGTTGTACCTAGATGGTGTTCCATTCACAGTCCAAGAGACACATTCTGGACAGAAGTGTCCAGTCTCCAGACCGTGAATGGAACAACCCATACAGTCTATTCACAGGAAGTCGAGGGCCGAGGCTAATACTGATGCAGTTTGTGTTTGTGACATCATAAATTTGCTGCTGAATGGTTTACACCACCTCTTTGAATGTGGACAGATTGGACACGTCCTGGATACACCTGTCCCGTATTACCAGTACATTCATGTCCAGGATGCACAGGCTTGTCCAAGAGTACCCAGTACTTGTTGGTCCTCATCACCTGGCATTTAAGTAGTAAAGCAATTATGCGGTATATACCTATGAAAGCTTTCTAATGTATATAGATGGAAGATTTTCTGATTCTTGCATAGATAAAATATGTTATTCTGCTTGTAGACGGAGGACATTGAGACCAAGCTGGATCTGTTGGTGGACATGTACAAAGAAGACCGTCGGATATTGCTGCAGTATCTGCAGGGCCAGCTGCCAACTCAGAACGCAGGGCCCGTTCCCGCCGCCGCGCCAACCAAACCACGTCCAATCTTGGTTGAGAAACAATTCACGAGTGAGCCCGCCACCCCTACTTCCCTCATTCACCACCCCGAGAAACCTATGCAGAGAAACCTCTCAGACTTAAGCCAAAGAATTAAAAAACGTGTAACATACCGTTGCCTCTCTTTAAACGATCCTCCGCCGCGATTGAAAAACAGCAACATCAATAACCAGTCCGCACCATCGCTATCACACCCTCCTCTGCTCAGCGGCTTGGTGGTCGGCTGCAAGGCAGACAACTCTTGTGATGACAAGGGAGACAACCACTGTGGTGACGACAGCAGGGAGGAACAGGAGGAACAGGAGGAGGAGGAGGACTGTAATGATTACCGTGACGACTATGACAAGGAGGACGATTCTCCGAGTCAGGACGACTTGACGCCTCAGGAGACGGATCCGCTAATGGGCGACTGTAAAGATCACGATTCCCACCAGTTCATACCCATAGCTATAGTGACTGAAGACACTTCCTTAGGTCTCAAGTCCACGTCATCTTCCACGTTTCTTTCCGAGTCGGATCCTGTCTTCTCCTCTCCTGAAGATGCTGAGGAGGAGGAGGAGGAGGAGGAGGAGGACTCGTTAAACTGTGCCCAAAAACACGACACTTTCCGCAACACCGAAATTAATGAGAATACGTTAGACTTCCATATCCAGTGTGAGACCACACCCACATCAAAGTATAATCATTGTTGACGGCCATTAGATGTGTACAGACCATTGTTATGTTATTGACATACGGTAGTGAGGACATCAGTGCTTGTTCTTCCTATGGATGCTGTCTGGTTGTGCAGTGTCTGGTTGTCTATGAAGCTCTCTTGTGTCCATTCCTTAATAAGGAATGAAGGAATTTTACAATGGTAACAATCTATTTTGTAGCAACAATTGAGGGTGATAGATCAAAATGTTACATTACCTTAGGCATACTATGCAAAGCAGGGGCCCCATTCTCGAAACTTCTTAAGATCTTCTTAGCTTAAGAACGTGAATAGCTCATGCTATAGGTATCCTGAAGATAAAGTTAAGAATGTTCTTAGGCTAAGAAGATCGTAAGACAGTTTTGAGAATAAGGCCCTAGGTTATTTAATGATCAACTGTATTACATTTTATTAATGTGGGCAATTGCAGTAGGCAATTTGTTAGTTCAAGTAATCCAATTTGTAATCAATTGTCATTTACTTATAATAGATTTACCTACTCATTTAATATGTTCACTTACCGTAATGCACCTTGATCATTACGTTAACAAGTTTCTGACTTATGCTGGTTTAGGATTTAAATCAATAAACATTTCATGAATTAGGAATTTATGCCAGGCAACATTCTTAGATTGGAGACACCCCACTGACAGATATCCACAGCAAAACATATCAAATATCCTTGTGTAGATTCCTCCAAGACGATAGAAGGACACCTGTTCATTTGGGTGTCTGGGAGGTTTCCGATTCAGGTCACCCAACTACCGGTACATGCATGTTGATACCAATGGGGTCATTCTCATGGGGGTCCTACAGAGGAACCCTCCTAGGGTATTTTCGATTACGGATATGATATTCTTTTGGCTGTCATATTCCATGGAATCGCACCAGCAAATTCATTGAAATATCGAATGTAGCGATTTCTTGCAAAAGGATTCTATAGTATTGTTAGGTTAGAGTAATTCCACATAGCATATGGCCTTAGATAAGTGTATATCATTCACAGATATGCCTCTGACGACATCTGATGACATTGACTTCATATTTCATTGAATATTTTAGAAATACAAAATGCCATAGTGGAACTATTGTGGTAGAGATACAATATTATTTCATTGGTGGATCCAAGTAAGGGTTGGGTATATGATGTTTGAGCTAATTGCATTAATCTTTTTGTAATTGCCACAATTTTCTCATTTTATGGTTATTTCTATATACCGGTACTATTTTTAAGGCAGTAAATTCTGGTCAACTTCTTGACTTATTATTTTTATATTCTATCATGTAAATTTAGTTTTGCATACCAAGAAAGGAATAACTTTATTTTTATACACTATTATTATTAGATTAATATATATTAGTATGATTAAGGAAATAATAAAATAATTTATTAATTGGCAAAATATTAATTGATTTAAGTAATAATATAACATTTGTATTTTTACAAAATTGGCAGTTGAAAAAAAAAGATTTGATAAATTTCAATGAATGCGATTGAAAAGGAATTCAGTTGTGCCAATTGTATGAAGAATTATTAGCATATTGCCTTACAGTCATGTGACACCCTTTGATAGCTAGACCCCTTGCTTTCAAGACTTGGATCCAGTTTTGAAAAATGATTTTATGATGTACACAAATGTTCCATTTAATGGTTGTATTTGGCATTTCTTTCTGTGTTGAATTATCTCATATTGCTGGTTTATATTTCAAACTGTACAAAAGTATGTATTTATGTTGCAAGGGAAGTTTACTATGGGCTGGCCCCAGTGTTACGCTTTACTGTACATAGTTCTTATTATTAGTTCTATAACTTATTATATACCTAGTTGTGTTGTTGGGTTAAAGATTCAATATTAATTGTTGTTGTTTTATGGCATTTATAAATCTGGAATAATGTCCTAGGCCAGACTAAATTTGATTAAATGTTTTATTGATGATTCCTAAAAAAATATATATAGAACCAATTTTCAAATGAGACCATCTTTTAAGGATGAGAGTTTTGACATTTACATTGAATTGACATTTCTAAAACACTATTTCACTTCCTGATATATATTTTGCTCTCTCTTTCTTTTTTTCATCATGTCTTTTTGCCATTTTCATTCAATTAAAACAAATACTTATTTTTGTGTGATTCAATAAGAAATAATGTGTTTATAATAGAAATGTTCATTTGAGATGTTTTCCTAAGCTTGAATTTCCTGACTTACAATAGATATATTCCCAGTTAACATGTTTCTTATTTATTATATTATATATGTACATGTATTAAGTCTCTGATTGTGAAGATGTTCTTGTTGATTGTACATGGCTTTCAAATAGTACGCTATAAGATTGTCTTACTGGCATCACAGCTATGAATGGTAGGAATCTGTATCCAGGATGTGTTGTGTGGTGGTTCCGTAATGACGTCCTGGCCCCGAGATTACGAAACTTTTCTAAGTATGACTCCATACTCAACTTAGCATACTCAGGCTATGACGTCACATGACGTTTTATGAACAAAATTCTGAGTTGAGTATGGAGTCGTACTCAGAAAGTTTCGTAATCTCTGGGCCAGGTCTTGCAAATTACAGACTCAAACTGTCCTTAACACACTTAAGATAAAATCGGTGTACCACAACTCAATTCTTATTTTGAACATTGAGTCTTGCATCATTACTAAACCTCTACAACTGCATTTATTTTTACTAATTGGCTTGAAGAGTGAATAAAAAAAACAACGTAGCATGTGCTATTAGGTGAACGATACTAGGTTAATAGTTCATTACATTGACAAGTTGAATAATATATTTTTCAATGAAATTAAAAAATGAAGATATTGTATCAATACCTGAACAGATCAAATCTATAATGAGTTCATAGCTGTCAAATATGAAGTGCTCAGTGATAACCTAATGACCCAGATATAATCAATACTATTCAGTTTCAAATAATAGATAGTCCACTACTGTAACCCAAGAGAATCTGGGATATATGTCAATGTATAATGTACATGATGTATTTTGAATGAATAACTAAAGATAGTCATGAAAATTCATCAAAATTGTAATGTATGCCTTTAAAACCAACCCATTTCAGTACTGTCATTACACAGAAGTTGACCAAACAAAATTATTATAGTGACAGGAATTTTGGTAATCAGGTGGGTATCAATAATTCAATAGTGTGCATCTCAGACAATACCAAACTAAGAATGTGGTCAACCAATGTGTGCAACTGGTGTCATCGCTGTCATGTTCACTCTCAGTCTCACCATGCCACAATCCAAACACCCATAGTTCACAGAGGTCACGCCGCCCCGCTACCGGCTGATATCGCCTCGTATCGCACCCCATTCTGGGATATATTGACGTGTATATCACTCACCCCTTTGGCACAATCCAGTTCGGCCTTGACAGCTTCATACGTCGCCTCCAGTTCTTCAAACTGTTGCTGTACTTGCTGTTTCTCCTCGAGTACAGCCAAGCCATATTCAGCAGCTTGTAACTTTTCCTGGGTCGTCTCCGCGAGATCGGCTTGTAGCCGCTCCACCTCCCGAGTAAGGTCTTCCAAACTCATGTCCGGGCTAACAGCTGTTGTCATTCTAGGGACCCAGATCTGGAAGACCTTTGAATCGCGAAAATTTGATTAACATTAGGAGATTCATAGAAAGCAGAGAATCTTTCCTCTGCCAGCCGCCATGTCGGGCTAAATTATGCAGCTATGCTCGAGTCACGTGACGCGGCAGACAAGATCGTCTGCTCTACCGCTCACAGGTAGAGATATTGGATTAATAATTGCCGTATGCTATAAGAGGATTATCTTACGTGGCCAGACCAGTTCAACAAGTCATGGTATTAGAATAACATGTGATTTATGTGGAAAATATAAGCGTAATGTCTAGATTTATTGAAGTTCCAGCATGAAAGGAATCATGTCTTGTCTAAGGGAAGTAACTCTATCTCTGCAGACTGTCGTTGAATATCATAACTTATTCCATGGTATAGAATACAGCTGGATACAGTCACATGAGTGCTGTATCATTGTATCGTATATTATTTGGTACAGGATACATGACATTGTATTTTCAGATCAGAAAATAAATGTATTATTTTAGAAACAAATAGATAATGAAAAGACCAGCACCAATTACAAAACTGTAAAGCCCAACAACCCATGGTAACTAGCCTAATAATTATTATCATAATAAGACTGAGCACTAACTTTTAGTGCCATATTCCTTGGTATAGTAGATCCAGAAAGGCAAAGAAACAAGTATGTTATATCATTTTAAAACTCTATTTATATGTGTGCATTTAGCCTACATAAAAAATAAAAAGTATTTGCTGCGTATTGAGAAAATGAATATAGGCTAGTTTCCCCAAAACATGCAATCAAAAATCGTCAATACAAAAATGCCAATGTATTATTCTTTTTGCAGAAAATCCCATTTCATAATATTACTTCAAAGTATCTTAACTAGAACCTGCCTGTACGCACCCTCTCCCAAAAGCTCATACTATTCACTACAATCATAGTCTAATCAGCAAGATTCAAGCGGATGACCCTGTGGACAGAGGATGGCCTGTAGGTACCCTACTTATATAACTCAGGTGCGTGTAGAAATAAACCCAAAATAAATGCTTTTCTCAGTAGAAAGCCTACCAATAGTAAATTGTATTTAGGCCTACCCAAAGCTAATTGGCCTACTATTTCGAAACTCGGCATCTAGGGCGTGATCGATTTGATGATCTATCTTCCAGAATACGTCTTCTTGCTGATCGTTTTGCGGTAGACGACGTCTTCTTCTTCTGGCAGACGAATTCCCGTGTTTCATCTCCATAGCAGGGGCGCGTAGATGAACATTTCTCTTCCTAGAATCACTTCTACCAAAACGAAAAGACGCTAAATCGATCACGCCCTTATGAATATGACCTCTTTTCGTTAAATATTGTATGTGGAGTTTTCTAGCCTGTAGGCCTACGTGTATTTTACCGAACGTCTTTGCCTACTTATTATAGTTTGTCATGAAATGCATTGACCCCCCTATTTCGTAGATTATCAAGGTAAATACTTCATGGAATGAAAAACAACAAAACTCCATTATTTCATTTGACCTAACCAAAATTAAAAAATTAAAAATATTGCACCAGTAATAACAAATCTGTTTATTTAACGATCACGAAATAGGGGGGTCAATGCATTTCATGCCAACATTTTTTATAAGAGGAGGGACACCAGAGGCGGCACTCGATAGCCTCACCTGTGCTGCTGCTGTACAAACTGGCAGTAGTGGACGTTTGATAGAATCATAACCGTATAAAGATAAACGACTAGTTTGTACATTAAGAATAATCGTGTCGGACGTAATCGTTCGAGAAAGACCAAAAGCAAGCATTGGTCAACTTCGTACAGAGACCAGGGAATCTATTATTTTACGGACGCTTCAATATCATGATTATTTTTCTTAAATTGGTAAAAGTCTGGAATAAAATATTCAAGTTGTTCAAATCATATTGCGTCTGTCTGTAAACTGGACTTCATATTTGTAGCTCCAAGTCCAAAGACGGAAAGTAGATGTTGCAATTCCTGAAGAAGATGTAGCTCGTCTATACAGTCGACCCCCGTATATCCGAATGTCAGATAACCGGTTCCCTCGCTATCCGGACGGCTTTTACTGGGAACGAATATTTTCCTATATAAAATTAATCAGATAACCGGAAATTCGGTTTCCGTTTACGGTCGGTCATATCCGGGACCATCCTCGCACCCCAGGGGTACCTTTAATTACGTTCAAACTTCACTGTGGTACTATGCAGCGAGTCCTGAGCGTAATAAAGTATCCTTGGTGTGAGAGGATGATCCGGGACAAGATGGGCTGCATGTATACTGTGCTGTTTGCCAATATCCGACGGCTGTGGATAACTGTCATATCCTGGAATACACTATAACAGTGGCATCAACATCTACAATAATTATATTTTATAAAATTATTTTATAATAAACACTGCTTACGGAAACATCCACGTGAGAGGCACTACAAAACAAAAAGATCCACAATAAAACAGACAGTATATATAGGCCTACATGTATAATATATATTTTATTCGTGACGGTGTTATTCTTGTGTATGGGTTATATAACGTTTAGCCATGACAACTGCAAGAAAACACTTTCAGGATAACAGAAGAAGAAGTGTAAGCAAACTTCTTGTCAGTTCACTTCGTAAAGCACTATTTGCTACGGTCTCGTAGGCCTATATTAAAATAGATAATATTCAAGACTTGAAGTACGCTATGAAAATATTTTTAAATAACAGTGGGACCTGCGGAAAATGTAGCTTGTTGCTCAATATACTTGTGTAGACAAATCAAATGTACATACTTTGAGGTAAAATATCTTTGACCTTAAAATATGTCCACAAACCGCGAGTGTGTGCCTTTAACACACGGAGAACTGTAAAGTACTAATATAATAATTTATAGATATTTAAAAAATTAGTATTTCACACCCTTGGCACCAACGCTGACACGTAACTGTTGGTTTTCCGCCGTGCACATTTATAAGCTGTTTGTCAGCACCTTCTCATTGCTATTGTTCTAATTAGTTCACTGGTGGACTGTTATAGTAGTATGACAACAACGACATATTCTCTTCATTTCATCGGAGTGACTAACACCTACAGTAAATGTATATATGATTACGAAGTTTAGAAGCAATCGGGCCGATTTCACCATGTTCTGACAACTGACGTATTTGGTAAGTTCTGAGGCACTATTCTTGAAATATAATTAGTTTATATTTACTATATGTACTATATTGAAATAATGTTAACTTAATAGACTACACAGTTGTTAGCAACACGACCTTAGCGTTCTGAAAATATTAGACATAGATATTATAGCGTACACGCGGATGGCTTTAGATCAAATTCATTTGAAGTCAATTCGTATATATAAGACCGTATTATGTCCGTCAATATTATGTTAACTCGTGACGAAACATAGTTCGCATTGA
Organism: Lepetodrilus elevatus; assembly: GCA_034780755.1. Classification (NCBI taxonomy): domain Eukaryota; kingdom Metazoa; phylum Mollusca; class Gastropoda; order Lepetellida; family Lepetodrilidae; genus Lepetodrilus; species Lepetodrilus elevatus. The sequence continues at coordinate 9,308 of JAVCKZ010077231.1, forward strand.
AGTTTTGTTAATTTCAATGACATTTGTGTTCTATATATTTCAGACTGAACATTACCCGTGTACCAGTATTACTATAGGAGCCATGATCGTTCTTCAAGTTCTTCACGTTCTCTGTTCTCTCTCCGGTGTGATCATGATCACTCAAGCATGGAGAGATTCTCCGGAATGTTCACCTTGCCAGTGTTCACTGCAGCCAAGCAGGGATTCGCATGGTCTACTCAAACACGTCGACTGCTCCAGAAAGGGCCTGGTTCGAATCCCAGAAACCCTTCCAATCGATCTAGACTGCATAGATTTGTCTTACAACACCATTGACAGCACGACAATCCGGTCTGCGTGCGACTTCCGCTTCCTGCGAGTCTTGTCGCTGGCTTTCAATCCGTTTATCACTCTCGATGGATCCGAGTTTTTGATGTGCTCGGTGCTAGTAGAGCTTAATATGACTGGGACCAGAATACTAGGCTTGAAGAGTGGTTCATTTGTAGGACTTTGGAATCTTCAAAAGCTGTACGGACTGGAGGCGGAGTTCGCAGAGGAAGGAGGTTTTGAACATCTAGTGATGCTGGAAACACTGGAGTTTACTTATCTAGGGAACTCTATACCGGATGAGATGTTTTCAGGACTTCCGGTACAGACACTGAATTTGACTTTGTACAGAGTGAAGAGTGTTCCACAAAGGCTGTTTGAGTTTGGACGCAATACGTTACAGTATCTTCGTTTATATGGACCGGAAGTGGAGTTTATACATGTGGATGCTCTACGTAGGCTGGCAATGCTCAGAATGGTGTCTTTACATCTGTCAAAGTTAGTGAGCTTGCCAGAAGGTCTCTTCGCCGCTATTAACAATGGCAACCCACGAGGTTTGCGAGAGGTTGTTCTCGAAGGAATGGAGAGCATACCCATTCAGACATTCCGCAATCTGGACGGCGTCGTCACACTCGGCGTCCACGACGTCCAGAACATCGCTGCGCCCGGCTTGTTTGATGACCTGGTCCATCTAGAAGTGTTGAACCTCATCGGATCCAGTGTCATCAAGGTGCCATCGCATTGGTTTGCACAGCTTCATAGTCTAACCAGTCTTAACATCAGTAACACAACCTTACGATCGCTGGAGGTAGATTCATTTCACGGACTCGGAAACCTGACAAAACTGGATCTCTCCTTGAACATTCTACGAAGCCTGAACCCGAAGACCTTTGACCCTCTGAGGTCAACGATCAGGACGTTACGCCTCAGGGGCAATATTCTGAAGACTATAGACGCCAATTTACTGAAGGGGATGTCTGTACTGGACTTCCTTGATCTGAGTGACAACAAACTTACGGCAATATCGTCCAATGCCTTTGCAGATTTGAAGCTTCTGAGCATCCTCAAGCTACAAGAAAACAAGTTGTATTATCTACCAAAGGTTCTATTTCGTAATCAACACAATCTAAACACTCTACATCTTGGGGCAAACTATTTCTATCGCATCCCAGTGGCCATAAAAAGTACTGCCAATTCTCTGCGTTCCCTATATTTGCCCGATAATAAGATAATGTCCGTTCCACCATCTCTACAGACTATTCTACCGTATCTTACGTATATTTCCCTGCGGAAGAATCCGATCAACTGTACGTGCCGGATTTTTACCCTGAGACTCTACAGAATGAATCTGTTCATCAATGCGATCTGTGCCGCGCCTCGGCTATACTTCAGCAGACACGTTATGGACATTGGGATCCCAGAGGAGTGTCCGGGACCTAGACCTAGACCAAGACCTCGGTCGTCCTCGAATCTCCATACGACACAGAACACCCATTCTTTGAAAGAAGATGCTGGTATGTTCGAACGGGATCGTTCAACAAGCATTGAATACACGGGAACCTCGCCTATGTCAAGTGTGATGGCATGGAACAGTAAGCAATATTCCTCCAAGCCTGATGACGTCAATGCACGTTCAAGCTTGGCACCAATAGAACCTTCATTCACGACACCGCTTCCCCGTGGATCTACCTCGTCCGGAATAGTCACCAAACCTATTCCTTCTGATGTCATGGTCAGACTTGAAGGCTACACAACAGACGTCGTTTCATCCTTCCTTGAAGAGAACTTCCGGCCAAGCTCATCACGACAGCCGCCTATCTGTGGCAGTCGAAAAGACGACCAGAGCGAGATCGGACAGAACGCATCAACATCTTCCGGTGATGATTGCGAAGACGGGACAGAACTACCGGAATCTCCGCGTGGAACTGTATGTTGCTCGGATGTTGTCAGGACAACGTTGATATACCTGGGCGTTATGGGAGTGCCGATATTGCTGACGGTGCTGTTCGTTGTGCTGTGGTGGAGAAGACACGGACTAAGACGCCGGTTGTACGAGGTTTCGCCAATGAAACCAGGAAATAACATGATGTTGACTCAGGAGTAACAAAAGCTACTGATCGAGATTACTGGACTTGTTATAGCTGGGACTACTGGGAAGACTGTTCATGATTTAAGGATATATCATTATTCATGGATAAAGTCAATGCTCCATAGCAGTAGGCCTAATCACAGAGACAGACATTTATTTTGTAAACTAGCACTAATGTATATATGCTCTACAATATGCACCTTTCCAGAAAATAAATATGACACAATAAATGTAAATAGGGTACACTAAGGTTCGAATCATTTTCTTTGGGCTTGAATGAAAGACGTCAAAATAGTTCACTCATATCACGACCTGCCAGTCAGTACAGGAGAAAACCTGCAACATCCGTAGCGCTACGTGTTGCGGTAGACGTGCGAGCACCGGGATTCGAACCAAGGTTGGTGACGGTACTATGTGGCCAGCGCATCCTCTCATTGATTTTGATTGATTGATTTGATTGAATTAATGTTTAACGTCGCGGCGGGAATATCTCACCCATAGGCGACGACGCATCCTCTCATGAACATGACGTAGCATCTGAAGACGAGTCCAGATGGCGGGTTTCGAACATGGCGGGTTCCGATGTTATGCAATCATATATTAGATATCTTTAATTTTAATGTGTATTCTAGCTCTCAACGACTAGGCTTACACACATTTTTAGTATCATTTTAGCGCTGATTTATCCAACTATTGCTAGAGGAAACTTGTTTCAGACATAAATTAAATTTTGCCGATCATGTTTCCTGGAAACGGGTACAAATACAAAGACAAACACAGATATGTATTGTAGTCTGTGTTTACAGGATGTAGCTGAACAGGCAAAAGTAATGCCGAGGTGAAAGAATCCGTGGGGGGTGACTTTAACAGTGACACCGGTTAGAGTGATGAGAGTTACCACCCTTGAGTCAAGGGTAACTACGCCAAAGAAAACCAAACAAATAAGCTAGACTATTTCAAGCACACGTTAAACTGAATAAGGGTACGTATTTATCTTCCAAACTTCGTATCTATGATAACACATGACGTGAAGATATTTATGCGTTTTGTTGAATTAACAATTAGCTTTCAGAAAACCCAGTTTAGACTTTAGAAATATTAGCAGAGAACTTCGTTAGTAATCCAAGTTCGTGACGTCTCTTTACACTAGTTTACACGTGAAAGTTCAGGATACGTGCATTGCTTGTGATGAATTTAGATTTATCATTAGGTAATACATGACCACTGTACATAATTGGTTTAGGACCATTCAGCTCAACACACCGACTCACAATTAGGCTATTAGATAAGTGATAACTTGATGATAGTTTGCAATGCTCCCCCCCTCCTCTCTCTCTCTCTCTCTCTCTCTCTCTCTCTCTCTCTTAGTCCATGAGCCAGA
>JAVCKZ010077242.1:0-13083 GCA_034780755.1 Lepetodrilus elevatus
CCCAACGCACCGAGGTCTATCCTCGCCTTTTAAAATGTATGAATGAGTATAAAATGTATGGCCAATGCGGCATCGTCTACAGATAGTGCATCCTATCAATATCGCATCAGAAATGTAACTTTTGCAAACATTGATGCTGGGGCCCTCAGGGCAGGATTTAAACATTGAACCTTTGGCTCTGAAGTCCAACGCTCTACTACTGCGCTACATCCCTCCCGAATTATATGCTTCAACACAGGGAATGATGAAATGGAAATGGAATAAATAGTGTGAACATACTAGAATTAAGAATGCAATGGTGCAAGGTCTACGACCATGTAGTTACCTGCTGTGTGTGACGATGTCCGTCAGAGCCCCGCCCTCCATAAACTCCATGACCACCCACAGCTCGTCTAGCACTAAGTAGCTGTTGTACATGTCTACGATGTTGGGGTGGTGGTAGTCTCGCATCACCACAACCTGAAAAACAATCACAAACACTCATGAAGTTTTCTGCAGATAAAAATTGATGAGTAAAATTCTTTTTATAATTAATTATATTTTTTTTTAAATTTGGGGTTTAATCACTTTCTAGATTCACTAATATCATGACTTGTCAGTTTAGGGCAGGAGGAAACCTGCAACATCCGTATCTCCAAGATTATGAAACTTTTCCGAGTACAATTACATGCTCAACTCAAAGATTTGTGCACAAATCTCAACATAAAAGTCGCGCTTCAGCATGAAATCGTACTCAAAATGTTTCATAATCTCGGGGCCGGATATTGTTCATCCACACACACGATCGGGATATTGTTTTACATCACAACAGGAAATCTTTCACGATTCACCCATATGCCAGTGTATAAAACTCCAGCAATTTCACTGCCAGACACGAGGACTGGTAAGTTTGAGAAGTTACCCGTCCTCATACATGCTTGCCAGTGATCGATGATATACATCTTCTTAGAGGAGGAGGAAACACGCAACATCTGAAACACTGCACGTTGCAGTAAACCTGCGAGCACTGCCAGTACAGACGGACACAGGCTTTTATTTTAGTATCTCGGTACATTGATGTACGATTAAATTACCTCATTGAACAGGAGTTCTCGTCTCTGCTGTTTCCGGAGATCCATCTTTTTGACAGCAACTTGGTGCTGTTTCGATCTGTCGTTGGTGATGCAGACGATGCCAGTGGATCCTTCGCCGATCTTCACGAAATCTGACAGGAACTCTCGTGGATCACCAGGGGAGACAACCATCTGAAGAGCTGAGCGGAACTGGAAACAACAACATTTAGAAACATTTAGAAATTGTTTAGTTCTTTCACTTATATCATGGCTAGTCAGTTTATGGCATGAGTAAATCCGTAATTGCTGAATGTTGCAGTAAACCTGTGAGCACCAGCTGGTACCGTCCTGGACCGGCATGACAACGGCATTGTAATGGTACAGACAGCTCATCCTATCGCGTCAGAAATTAACTTTTATGAACATTCATGTCCGAAGTCCAACCTTCTACAAATTGCACGACCACCCATCCCAAGTTGTAATGATGTTTAGATTTAATTTGAAGTGTTAAATGAGTAGGGTGAATATTGATTGTGTTAATTTAGTAATTCTACATAGTTTTGAACATGTGTGCAAAGATATAAAAATAATTAAATCTTCGTTAATTTTGGAAATAAATTCACATTCAACATTTCACAAACCATGCCAAATTTCAAAAACTGTGACAAACACAAAAAATAAATAAAGAAAAGAATCATTTCAAAATCACATTAATTATTAGTAATTAGGTCACAAACACAATTGTCACATTTACAATAACCTACAACCTATCTAATACAAACATTTACATGCACAATACTAAAAGGTGAGCAGAGAGTTCATGCGAGTTAATCGTATTGTTAACAGTTTATATATTAAGTGTGTCACATCCGGAAGTTTTAAAGGGGCCTGGAGGTACGAAACCGAACATTACCATAAATAAACCGCTGGAATGTATACTATGCACCCTGAAGTAACAAAGAAGAAAAAAAAAAATTTAACCCTCTCACTGCTGGAACAATCGCAATCGCTGTCGTCGCCATTGGGCATCCATGATTGCTCCAAGCAGTTAGAGGGTTAAATAAGGTGTTCAACGAGTGAAATGCACGTGAACTTGGAATATACGTGAAATAAGCCTGGTGGGACTCAAACCTGTTCATGCGAGAGCCTCTGCTGTTCGGGGCTATTTCCAGGCTGCTTGTGGGGCGGGGACTTCCCGCCCGGGGGTGGTGTCTTCTGGTTTGTCGGGGAGGGGTATGGTTGTTGCTGGTGGTGTGGCAAGTGTTGGCTGTTCGTTTGCTTATGAGGGGTCTGGTCCTTGAGAGAGAAAAGACGGGTGGTTTTCGCAGGTGGATTTAGTCATGCACTAGGTTATATAAATAATACAGTGACAATATACATGGTACATGTGGAATGAAAACATGCTAAATCATCTTGAGATTCCTGTGTACACATTAAATAGTCGTACTGTATTTGGTACCTGTTAACCACGAATATTTGTTTTACATGTCACTCTTAAAGCAATTTTAGAAAATTGAAGTGTGACATTTAAAAAATACTACATACCGGGTAGTGAACATTTTGAAATCAAAATTGAAAGGCGTGTATTTTAGCAAATTGAAAGTGATTTTATCAAAAATACTACATACCGTAGTGAAAATTTCGAAACCTTTCAATAAATCAAAATCGAAAAGCATACATTTTTCTTTTATTTATTTTATTACTGTTACAGTATTTTAAAATTGGGATTAGGACCACTTTCAACTTGTGTACCGTAATTAAATTGTATCCACTAGAAGTTGAACAGGATAATTAGATTTTATCCACTAGAACAAGTATGACAAAACAGGAAGCTCAAGATTTCATGCAAAAGTGAGATGTACACTAATAAAACAATACAGACAATATATCGCTGTGTAGAGAAAGACAAAGCCACAGTTGTCGGAGGACAACACAACAGCTGAAATCTATACTGGTGTGTGTACAGTGCTGATCGCAACAAAGACATTAAATTAATGGTAACCTGTTAAGTGACAAGCAGAAAATATTGACTGACCATTATGTTTTTATAGTTTTTTAAGTAGCTAGGGGTATTTGTATTTGCCAGTATTGTAACTGTACTGTTTGTTTTGTTTAACAAATAAAGTTACCTAGGAAATTGATGCAGATGCTTCTAGTACTATATTGTTATAGTATTAATTGCTATGTAGAAATATTATAATTGTGAACAACTTGATTGATTTTGTTATTTTACATTGCTATGGGAATATTTCACAAATAAAGATGCACTTGAACAAAAATGTGTATTATCACCAAAGGTAAAATTTCACGAAATCAACCTAGCCATGCCTGGTACTAGTAGAGAAATTTCCAATTCTATACAGTTTAACGTCGCTGCGGGAATCTTTCACCAATTTGCGACGAGTTTTTCTATACATCTACAAAACATACATTGATTTGAAAAGCTCTTTTTCATGCTGGTCGTTGGATCAATTCAATGTAGCTTAAACTTGCAGCTGCAAGATCTAACCAGGATAACCTCATCGATCAGATGGTCATTGTTTGCCCCAAGCATCAACCACGTACCAGTACTGTATCTATCTTAAATTTTGATAAACAGATAACGATACACTGAAACACACAGGCTATTGATTGGAAACGTTCGGCAATCCTTGGATGAATTCTGAAAGATTCCAAAAATCAATTTGTTCACCTTTCATGAAGGACAGTGTAAATATGTGGAAACAAAAAGCAAAACTGAAAACCAATTCATTGAACAGCATTGATGCCATGCTCCAATATTACTGTCTGCATGCATACATTTACAGACAGAGGTTAGTTAGCGAATGTGAGTGGAATTAACATCACTTCTCCATTAACATTGAATCAATGTATCACTCGGAGGATCATCATGATCCTACTTGATCAATGAAAAGATGCTATTTGAACAAATACTATCCTACTCCTACTCTTAGCGCCACCACGGCCACTGCAGGAGTCTTTCAGCCATGGTTACATATATCTGATATAATAGTGGAATGTAGCCTGAACATCTAGCAAATAGCATGCATCAATCTACAACTATGACGGTTTCTATTAACCGGTTATAAGTACACACACAGTACACACACATGCATGCACACACACACATGCACACATACACACACACACACATGCACACATACACAAGCATGCACACACACACACACACACACACACACACACGATGCACAGACACACAAAGAACTTAAGCATGTATCAATTGATATTGTTGATTGCCTAGTCAACTAAGTTCATGTAGCTATGGCAAACATGGTCTGGAGAAAACAGTACTGCACTAAATAGTACCACACTAGTTGGATACTACTGCACTAGCCGAGATGGAGAGCATTCAAAGTTGTTTTATTTTATTTTATTTATTTAAGTAACAGCCACTTTCAAAATTTAAAAAAACTTATATCACAGCTTGTTAGTTTAGGACAGGAGGAAATCCCACAACATCTGTAGTGCTGAATGTTGCAGTAAACCTGCAAGCACTGGTTGGTACTGACAAACCAAGGACGATAACTCCATTGCCACGGTGGTACAGACAGCGCATTCTATCAAGATCGTGTCAGAAAGGTTTCTTTTGCGAACATTGATGCCAGACTCCTGGGATCAGCAACGGAGTGATTATGTCCAGTGAAACATAACTGTTGGAATATTTCAGGATTTAAATCCAGGGCCATTGGCATTGGCTCCGAAAATACTGCAATAGCTGGAGCATACTTAACTAGCTTCAAGTTGGTAAAGTGTTGTCTACATTCACAATGCACGAGGTAAATCCACACATCTGGCGTCTAAATGGAACCTGGCTAAATAAACCTGCTGCCTGAGTAGAACCTTGTTGATTGAGGGGAAAGCCCCCAAATATAGCATCGCATTGACCACGTAGACATGAGACAGACACGTGTGATATGGTCTGATCGCTCATCAGGCTGTGTATATTTTCATTTCCAAAGAAAAAAACTTCCGGGGAAAGTTGTGTAAACACATTAAATAACACTTGGAGAGATGTAAACACATTAGGTAACACCGAGTGCTAGCAACACTAACAGTAGACTGGTAAATCCAGCAATGGGGAGAGATTGAGTTAGTTGTAGGTAAACATTTTCCACAGCATCTGGAACATTTGGGAGGAAAGACTGGAACAACCAAGTCACGATTGGGTGAAGAATTTGAGGATAAGCATGTTCAATGCACCAAACTTATGTGCTTACTGTTCACCCTAGTTTTGTTTTTTTAATAAATAAATAAATGAAAATGCTAGACAAATACAGATGCCAACTGATTCCTGAAGATGATGGATGGGCAGAGTTGCACCATGGTTACAATGTTAGATTTCTTCTGCAGAATAACTTGCTAATCCCTCCATAACAATCATTTGGGTACTATGCAGTGTATACATAATATTGGCAATGTTCCCAGCTCAATCCAAAGTTAAGATAAGTTTGTGGTACCAAATGTAGAGTAATTTAAATATTTTAAAATAATAACAAGTTACTATTTGTAAATAGCAATAATAATAATCAACAATAATAATTATAATATTATAAATAATAATTAATAATAATAATATTATACCATATATACACATAACAACAACAATAATAATAATTGCATTGTTTATATATGTATGATATATCGGCTGTCACTTACAATTAGCATTCTGTACCTAGATATTGTTTACATATCTCCATAATTGTGTACGAGAGACCAGAGGTCACGACCCAAAAGCACATGGGGCAGCATGACCCCCATCAATTTGCATCCGTAGTTACATGTACGTCAGAGACAGCGCACAGGGTACAGGAGAGACAACACAGCCAGTGCCAGACACAGCTCTTATCAAGGGAAACCAGACCCCCTGCTATCAGCCTCGATGGGCTCTCAGGCTCTGGGAGGAGTCTGCAAGAACTACAAGGATGTGTCCCTCCTCGACAACAGATGGAAGGTGTCTGCCACCTGACCCATTGTTCTAAACTCTCCTGGCATGCACTATCATGGCTGCACGGACCCCAGTGTTTTAACTATAGGAATATCCTCTTTTCTCACCCATTTACTATTCCTACTCCTAGCATGCAACATGTGTAAATATCATGATGCTACTTTTTTATTGAATGAATGAATTTATGCTTTACGTCACAGTGGGAATTATTTTATTTTATTTTAATTTTTAATTTATTTTTATTATTGCATTTTTTAAATTATTATTATATTTTTTTATATTAGTTTTGTTGGTTTTTTATACATGTAAGAGAAACAGATTTAGCTGTTAGTACCATACCCACAATATTTTAATTTGCAAAATGTCCAACATAAAATACATTTTTTTAAATAAAAATAAAACTTCTGTATATGTTAGGGAGATTTTAAATTGACCAAATTATTATGACCAAATCATTATCATAATTTTTTAGAAGCAATCTAATGATATGAGGACCAGTGCCAACTCTTTCCCAGGCCTATCTTTGATAAAATGATATTCAGATGGCCACAGCCTACAGTGCACATGTACCGGGTTCTCTGGCCACCATGAATGATTGTCGATTGTTTATTATTGGAGGTTTTTTGTTTACCAGCCTGGCTGGCACTGCTGACCAATCCAGGGCAGCCCTGGTCATACTGCCGGGGACAGACATGTTGGCTGCTCCGGTGTTTGACATTTCCTCTAATCATTTCCATAGTTGGAAACATGTCAATGTCTAACTATGGATGAAAACAAACATTAGGCTTCCAACAGCAATAGAATCTAACTTTAACACTTACTACTAATACTAGCAAGAATATTGATACAAATAACAAATGTTATGAATTTCTACTAGTCCTTCGGATACTTTTAGCATGGGGAGAAAAGGCCTGGCCCCGAAATTATGAAACTTTCTGAGTATGAATCTATGATTTCATACTCAACTCAGAATTTTGTTCATAAAACGTCATGTGACGTTATAGCCTGAGTATGCTATGAGTCTCGGGCTATGACATCACCTGGCATTTATTGAACAAAATTCTGAGTTGAGTATGAAATCGTACTCAGAAACGTTTTGTAATCTCTGGGCCTGAGATTTATTTCAATACCTGTTCCAATAACTAATCCACAATGTTCACAATATCCAATGATATCAAGTTGTGATAAATAGTAACCATGGCAACACCTCATTTATTTAATAATTTCTATTTAACAGTCTCTCTCCATGCTGGAGGCAACCAGAGATCAGATGCCCTATCTGTGCCTAATCCAGAAGGGAGAGGGGTGAAAGGCAGTTCAATACAAACGCAACCTTCCTTAAAATACTATTCTTGAAGCATCGGCCTAATTTGTACTTTACCGCAAATTCAAGAAAAAAAGCAGATTCATACATAGTAAGTTGATAATAAATATACAACTTCTGACACCTTGCAAAAACTTTCAAAAGTAGAAGTAAAATATAGGGGCCAGGAATATGACATTCACCTGTCTTGATATCAATACATCTACATCATCATCGCATCACTCAGGGTTCAATTAGACCACCTAATGGGAAACTAAAAGTTACTCACAAGCGGAATGCTTCAGCACATAGAACCATGTTAGAAAGGTCCACGATTCTTATCCACTCGGTCGTGACAACCATAAACATTTATATTCATTGCTTTGACCCCATTTCCCAGGAAAATATTTCTAACCTATTTACAATGCCAAAGTACTTTATAGATTGTTAATAGTTTCCATAAATAATATTATTACTATAGAAAGGTAGGACTATAATATAATACTGTGATTACTGCAAACAATTGAAATGTCAACCCTCTACTCATAATTGATCATATATCTCTAGCTTATGTTATGGTAGCCACTAGAAAAACGAGAAATAGAAGAAGAATAAAGTAACATTATACATGTTATATGGCGATGTTATTGTTATAGATATCATACAGAATACACCATGGCATATATTGAATACACATTATTTATAACATATTATCAACTAACTGTGCTAATATTTAATAAGTGGATCCAATACTATCTATATTTTTCTGGTATCGGTTTAATGATCTTTACTAACAGAAACTGCTGAGCATGCAAATTTAGCCAAACAACATACTGGTTGTGCTCAATGCTTGAGGTGACTAAATTTATGCGCACAAAAAAAAAGAACATTTAATTATTACGTGGATTTGCATGCCTAAATCCTGTTTGTGTACCGATTCTGCTTTTCTAATTATTAATTATTAATTTTATATGTTTTATAATGTTAATTTTAAAACAAATTAATTATATTGCAATTTTCAATTTTTACTACTGTCAGACAACTCATTAGTAACTGTAACCAGTGGTAACATGTGTATAATTACTGCTGGGAAACAGCAGCTTGGGTTCCATACTCCCCATGGAGTTCAGAAGGTCAAGTAAGTGTTTAACTGATCCACTGATCAATGATAATATTATACTGTACTGTCCTACAGAGCATTGGATCCTTCAATTACATTGCTGCAGTGTACAATTATTGTAACAATAGTGAACATGTTGAATGAAGCCTTGAACATGTTGACGGTCCATAGATTAGATATAGCAAATAACTATTTGCATTCATGACATAATTTGCTGCTTGAACATGTTGACACTGACAGTGCTGTGCATGTGAATTGTGATAAGACTAGATCTTAGTGTTCTTTCATCGCAAAATTTACCAGTCTTCAACAATGTCGTCGAGTTCTAGAACGACTGTAACAGGACGAGTCGTAGTTCAACATTTGTGTGTTTGAAGCCACACCGACTACTGTACACCATTCTTCAGACCAATCTAGTCAAGTCTTGATTATTAAAACCATGTCTTTGTTATTACCAGGATGTCTAGCCCTCTCCCTGCTGAAGGCAACCAGAGATGCCCTAATGAGCAGTGGTTTTACATAATCCAGCAGGGAGAGGGTTAAAGACACATAAATTCATATCTGTTGTGAGGGTCATCCCCAAAATATGAAAAGTAAAAGTACCTTTGACTAAAATGTAAAAGAATCATATGTAAAGTGATCGTACTGACAGTTAAGCATAAAATAAGATCATTCCGTGCAAGAGTGGGTATAGCTATTTATACCTACATCTCTATGTACCTACCCTTTCATAATGCAAGGCAACAGGGGATTTGGGATGTCCAAGCTCCGAGAATCCATGAGGGTGTTGTTGTCCAGGGCGGGGCGGAGTCTGCACCCCATTGGGCATGTATCGGTCATTGGGGGGATGACCCCGCCCTCCATCCATTTGATCATATCTCGTGTTCTGCGGCGGCCGCATTCGCTGCTCGCGTTCAAACGAATTATTCGGATCACTATTATAAGAGTTATTGAGTCCCCGGTCGTAGTCGTTTTGACGACGGTCGATACTGTGATAGTCTCTCGGGTCGCGCTGTCCTCGCGGGTCCTGGTAACCGTAGCGGGGATCCCTGGGGTCTCGGCCCTCCCGGGGGTCGCGCACATCCCTTCTCGGATCCCTGGGATCCATGCCCGGGGGATACCGCTCGTCCCTGGGGTCCCTTTCATGGGGGTGCCTCCTGTGTTCTCGCGGGTCCCTGTTTTGACCGTTTTGATCGCGGGGATGACCAGGATGTCCGTACGCGTAGTCGGGCTGGCGACCTGGCATCACCTCATCCTCCATTACAGGCGGATACTCGGGGTTTGCCTTGAAGTGTGGTCGGTACGGCGGGGGACTTTCTCGCCGTAACGAGTTCGATCTGGCGACACTCATCCCTTTTACTCCGCCTGGGGAGTAGCCGTTTAGATCTGCATTGGAGTGACCTCGGATAATTGCCTGTGACTGAAAGACACAATTTACAACATTGAACAGTTATAAATTCATAAATATCTATATTCATAATATCATTCATTGTATACACATTAATTTCTGATAAACATGTGAATAAAATGTAATATCACAATGAGAATTTATTCTTCAGATAGGTAACTATCTTATTAGAGAAATATTGGACAAAATTAAAGATTTAAGAAAAGATAATAATGAATTTGCAGTACATTATCTTACTCTCACACCTCTGGCCTTTGAGGACCGATGTCACATTAAAACTTTATGTATAACAGCATTTATACAATTGTTTTTCTACATAAAATATAATAATACTTTGCTCAAATTATTTAGCTATAGCTTTAACCCTCTCCATGATGGAGGCAACCAGAGATGCTCTAAAGAGCAGTACCTGTTCCAAATCCAGCACGGAGAGGGTTAACTTAACTGTTGTATTAAAAATAAGTTCTATAATGATGATATAACATTGATAAAGTAGCAGGCCATACCTTGAGTGGTTCAATATCCATGGTGGTGATGTCAGACGGGTCAATGATGGGGCGCGGCCTCTCCTTCTCCACCCCGATGATTCCCGTCCACTGGGGTGGCAGGCCGAAGAACACGCCATGTTCGCTATCAAAGCCAGTGTGAACACGGTGTTCAAAGTTCAGTGGCTTTGAAATTTCAGGCTTTTTCTTCTTGTTCTTGAACATGATTGTATATTTGGTAAAAATTCAAAGCTCCTGAAACAAGGAAATAAATTTTTAATTATCGTGTAATATATTGTCTGACTCACATGCACAATAAATTAAAAGTTCTCTCCGATCCAAACAAGTTATTTCACTTATCTATATGTCCATAAACTTAGCTGGGAAAAATACTTTTTGTATCAATACTTCTAGTTGAATTAAAAAAGTCTATAACAAAATGTGCAAACCATACAACTACGGTATACATAATTCAATTCCCAATCTATTAGAATGTAATTTACTAAACCAGTATTAGAAACTGCAAGTGACTGGTATCAAGGTTATTGTAATTTTGGATAATTTACTGAACATGCAGAATAAGCATTTCCAAAAGTAACAACAACAACAACAACAACAACAAACATTCAATTATTTAGTTCAAACTTGGTACCATTGGTTCCCCAAGTCTGACAATCTAGCGACTAGTACTAAAACCCTCTAATCCACATTGGTAACAATCTCAATACTATTTATACTAAAATGCACTACCGTACATTGCCATTTGATTATCATGATCTACCATGTGCATTAATAAACTAAAACCCTATTATCTTAATCCAAAATGCTGCATTTAAAAAAAAAATTAATTACTTCATAATGAGGATTAGTGGTCTACAAAATATAGTGGTTTTTATCACTGTAATTCATAATCCCCAGAAGATAATTACCTGCCTTGTATTAATGTACAACATCCGACAGGTAAACAACATACCAGTCCAATGGCCTCATCATGTTTAACGTGTTCAATCAAGTGTGAAATATGCACTTGACAGGTGATGTGCAGTTAGCATGTAGGTAAAACTCGCAATCAAAGTCTAGTAAATCACAAACAACTCCAATACACAATTAACAGGGTAATACACAGACAATGTAGCTACTGTGTACCGAGATAATGAGATCCTTTAGTCTAGATCAGAATATATAGTACTTAGCAGAATGAATTGTTTTTTCATTCTACAGTTTCATGAATTCTAAATTTAACATTTGTGATTGAAAACAACTAAATAACAAATGTAACTTGTAACACATTTATTAGTAATTATCAATAACACCTTGTGATGTTTAATCTATTTGATTTCCTATAATAAAATAAACATAATTGGTGCAATATTATAAGAACTCTTGTCATCTCACTTTTATAATGCAGATTGAGGTGCTGTAAAGGTTGTGTGATTATTCCAGGTATGAGATTGTAAATAAGACAAACAATATATTGAGGTACAGCATTATTGTACAGGATAATGTACTCTAATCCAACAGAATTAAGAAAATGTGAGTGGGTGTGGCACATTGACACCGACACCCTAGCCAATACTATTTGTATCGATCAAAGTCCGTCTTGTTTTTAAATCAACAGGTAGACACAGGTAAACACCAGGATCTCGTATGTCTTAAAAATGCACGACACAAGTTGCAAATCTAGACTCAGAAAGTACAAGGACCGCCACATGGAGAAACTTTCTCAAGTTCACTGGCTCGGGGCAGGGTCACCTGTGTGAGGTGCGATACCAACGCGGGACAGCGGTGATTCATGTATGATGTAGTCAAACTCGCCTTGTTTATTTCGCCGGATGCATGCAGAAGCCGTAGTAAATGCAAATGTTGAGCAAATAGCAAACATAAACGATGGATGTAGGTTATAAATATCATATACAGCAACAATTTAGATAGAAATATAACGTGGAAGAAGTCAGATATGTTGAAGCAATTTCAGGTCGGAAGTAAAAATCCTCGATGTTTTGGTATCCCGAAATTAGGGCAGGGCCATGTCAAACGGTCCCCCTCGCTAGCTAAATACAGGTAATAAAATACTGCGTTTTGAAATGGTGTTCATCTCCAAGACAAAATGCAGAAGTTACAACCTTCGAAACTTACCATAAGGGTAAAATATAACAGGAAATATATCCTTATCCCGTACAACTGCTTCGCGACGCCATAATTTTTGGGGCACTTGTTACATACGGGCATTTCAAGCATCTACCACCAGGTGGCGCGAGGGATTAACTTGGGGGAGTCCCATGGGCGCAAATTGTATAAAACCTTGACAACCTATATATTTTCATCTAAGAAATACACATTTAGCGAAGTATTGAACGTAGAAGATATATATTCAATGATATCAACTTAAGTTAGTATTGGATTCCTCAAATGCAGCATAGTTTGCGCAAGGAGTTAATATTAGCATATGAGCAGTCCAGTTTTTATCTAAATTGTGCCAACATTGCCGCAGGTAAAAATCTTCTTCCTAACCTTGATAAGAGCAAGATATTTACTGAGACAAACACTAACGAACGTAATCCAACGGAACATACAATGAATGGGAAAATAAAAAATATTCGGATGAAGTATACCAACATATAAATCTATCCAAACGTACACACACGCACACGCACGCGCGCACACACACACACACACACGGAGAGAGAGAGAGAGAGAGAGAGAGAGAGAGAGAGAGAGAGAGAGAGAGAGAGAGAGAGAGAGAGAGAGA
>JAVCKZ010077253.1:0-13078 GCA_034780755.1 Lepetodrilus elevatus
CTTAAGTTTGTGGCTCAGCTAAGTCTAAAATTTCAGACTTAAGCCCAAAACTTAAGCCCCTTTATGAATACCGGCCGCTTTGAGACTGGGTGTCTCGTCTGAAATAGGGCTTAATGTCTATCCCTCTCTCTACGATCTTCGTTTGCAACTTTTGTTCAGTACGGAGATTGAAGGCAAAGGAAGCCAGCTTGCCTCTAAATTTCTTGAGATCTACTGGTAAATCAGTCCTGATGGAAACACTCTTCCCACTTAGCAAAGTTGGATGGGAGTTACTTGCCGTATTCCATTCATTCATATAATAATTTAAGCTATGGACATTATACACTATGTCAGTGCCATACAACTTTCCCCACTGTTGTACGAACATAAGAAGCTGATCATTTGCATACTCACAATGTGTGGCATAATGTAAAGGACTGGACAGGCAATAGATACCAACAAACAAGTGCAAAAAATGCTTGTAGAAATCTTCCGATATGGCCCCTTTAAGAACCACAATACCACTATAGATGATAAATTGCCGGAATTCAGTAGCCTTCCACCTATCAACTTCGAACAACGACCTGCATTTCCTTGGAAATTCCCGTGGAAGATATTTGTGACAAGCAATAAGGTGTTCAGAGATGTGACTGATGTCATTAGCACCAATGCGACACTTGTTAACTACTGGACCCCTTAGCCAATTTAAGATGAGCCGTTTGACCACTCCAAGAAATACAAGATGCATGGGATCGTGCAGAAATTGAGAGATCATTCCAAGTGAAAGTCTGCCAAGTGGAGATGGGTTCCCTTCTACACAATGCTCAGTATAAGCCATTTCATCAAATGCAACATCAGTACACCCTTCTGTGTGCACTTGTCACAACCATAATAAGCATTGTGACCCTTCACACGTTTAACAAATGGACGTGCAGGTGCATCACAAATAAAACAAGACAAATGCAGGCTAGGTTTCTTCTCAAAACCATCAATTTCAAGTCCATGTTGCTCAATATGCTGTACTTCATCAACGAAATCATTCAGATATTCATCGATATTACACGACTTCTGATTTCCACTAAACAAACCTATCGTGAACGGCTCGGAAACTACTGGCTTCACAACTCTACCTAAAATTGGCCAAAACTGTGCTTTGGTACTTTTGAAAATTGGAAGTCCATCTATATTTACCTGGATATGTACGCAATCAAAATCTGACATTTTCTGTAACTCTGTAAGCAATGTCCGAGAAATACCTTCAGCAATACCAAAGTGATGGTAAAGTCCACCTGAAATACTCTGGAATTCATAATTCCTAAGTGTATGAAGAAGTGTTCTAGGATCCCTAGGCAATGTTGGAAAAGATGGACGTAGAATTAAGAGAAGTCGCTGTATGGCAACATGAGAAATCTTAAATTCATTTGCCCACAGGTCAGCACATTTTTTCATCCATGCAATCCCGAGTCAGATATGTCACTGTCACTGTCAGTTCCTTGTGAAATATTATAAACAAAAACACAACAAATGTATTGCTGCAGATCTATATTTATTCCATACAATCATTCATAGTTCATTTCATTTCACATTATTATTCATAGTTCATACACTCATTCATAGTTCATTCAATTCATTTCACAGTATGCAGTCTTTCAAAGTTCATTCAATTGATTTCACAATATATATATGCAATCGTTCATAGTTTCATTTGGGACACGTTCACAAGTCGGCCTCTGTGAACCCAGCAAACTCAGCGTCAGAGTCTTCCCCATTCAAAATGTCCCAGGCTACAGGTGTCCATTACATCATCGTAGTAGTCCTGGTAAGTGAACTGTTCCTCGTCTACCGGTACATCTGTAGCCTCTACTTCAGATGTTCGCTGATTGTCGCCGACAAGATCCGCAAATAGTTCGTCATCCTGAGAGCCATCCATGAGAGTGGCACACTTGAGGAAGCTATGGCGGACCATGTCAGCTGGTATGATGTTCCACGCGTTCAGTACCCACTGGGCGACAGTTGGCAGTGGGGCACGTCGGCGGTTGTACTTGGTGTACGAGTGGGTCCCGTTGACCATCCAGTCATTCTATGCGGCACACACTTGAACGGCTTGTTCAAGGAGACATCTAGAGGCTGAAGAAGGGATGTACAACCCCTCGGAATGACGGCTTGGCGGATACGCGACTCGGACAACTTCTTCTTAACACCCTGACATAGATGTGCCCTAAACATGTCCCACACAAGCAATGACCTGGCGCCTCGCAAACCACCCAGGCGTGTCATCCAGACATCTGTCAGCCAACGGAGAACAAGACTCTCATCCATCCATCCATTCTGATGTACTGCAATTAACACCCCATCAGGAAATTTCTCTTTAGGCATGGTCTTACGTTTAAACATGAGCATGGGCTTAAGCTTGGTACTGTCAGCCATGCAAGCTAAGACTACAGTGAAATGCTGCTTTTCGGCTCCACAGGTTTTAACGCTGTCTTTGTACCCTTAACATCTATCGTTCTATATACCACATAAGTGTAAGGAGATAGGGTTATGTAATTTTAGTGTATCCCACAGTTCGTGTGATTGGCTGGTTATATATAGCCAGCCAATCGCACGGTTGCCTGTATGCAGATGGTAAGTTCCCACGCCGGAGTCTCAAACAAATTTGGTAATTATTTACGTTGTTTTCTTTAAGTTTGACTATGTGGTATATAAACAATAACCCACTCGGTACGAGAGATTACCGATTATCTTTCGCTAAAGCTTGTGACTTACTACATTAATTTCACTAGTGAAAGATAATCGGTAATCTCTCGTACCTCGTGGGTTATTGTCTATATCTCTACAGTTTTCAATGTGAAATACGGTTGGTTGCGCCATTCTACTGTCATATATCTTCTCATGTGACTGATCATGTGACTGATCATGTGACTGATAATGTGACTCCATCTTGATAGCAGTCCAATAAAAAACATTATATATACAAATATTCATAAAATCTGTATATATACTCGTATTACTGGTACCTACACTTGTAAACACACGCACGCACAGACATAGTTTTGATTGATTAGAATAAATTAGTTTTTAAGCACAAAGGCAATATTTTATCCATATGCAATCCAACTATAACACGTGTCTGTTGTTTTCTCGTAATACACTGTCATGCTTTGAGTATATATTATCAGGAGTGTGTTATTACATTTTCCATGTGTTACTAACATTAATTATGTGTTAACATTTGTCCATGTATTATTAACATTTGTCAGTGTGTTATTAACGGGGGCAAATGTAATAACGCATGAATGTGTATTTGCTGTTTTTTTCAAACATAATTTCAAAATATTCCAAGTCTGTAAAGACAAATTTGATTGCCAGGATTCGAACTCTCAAACGCTCGCATTTCTAGCACTCTAGTTGACTACCTAAAGTTGTCTAAGTGAATTAAAACCGTAGGTATTTTACGAGCGATTCATTCAATCGCTCGTAAAACCTCTGCACATATTAATATAAAAATTATAATTTGTATACAAGGTTTATTTGTGTATTTTTGTTTTGATATATGACAGTTAACACATGGCCCTTGGGCGTTACCAGCATGTAATGCACTCCATTTCAGGAATTACCCCTGGGGCTGCACCCTCGGGCTAATTCCTTCAATGCCCTCGGGCCATGCGTAGTACAGGAAGATACGGAATTTGGAATGACTGATATATAAATCACATACGCAATGACTAAGATATTAGTCTAGAAATGTAGAATAAACATGTCTACAACATGCCAGATATAGATATTGTGTGTGTGTGTGTGTGTGTGTGTGTGTGTGTGTGTGTGTGTGTGTGTGTGTGTGTGTGTGTAAGGATATTACTATTAGTATGCAGGATATCCGTTATTGGAATGTGCAATGTCCCATTGTGCCAATATTGATTGGTTTTATTTTAGCTTTTTGTGCAGACAATATTGCCTGGATTTGTGTATTACAAATGTGCGTTGTTATGCTTGGTCATTTATTACTATAGTACACTTCATAACATGAAGAAGCAAATATATTGCTTAAAAATGTTATGTTAATGTCATTTACTATTGCCAAATTGTCGACGTAAGTAATAATACACAGTCTCATAACGTAAGTACTATCAGATCTGTAGAAACACATACGTTGTAAGTACACAATGTTCTAAAAATGTCACGTGAAAATCAAGCAAACAAAATTATTTCAGTTAATCCAAAGGCCCATCCAAATGCTCTTGAATTAAATCATAAACAGGTCACATTGAGTAACATTATGTCCCATATGTGTTTCACTATGTCCCATGTTACGAAAGAACCAAACCAGTCACAGGTATTTCTATGTTTTTTGGGAAAAAAGTAACATTACATACTATAAATGTTCATACATCATGTCCTACATTATGAGACATTCCAACTAACCACATATATAATCCTATATGACCGATATGTATTAAACAAGTGATATTTTAACCATATTATGTCATAAAAGTGGTCACAAATTATGGTACTATATTTCTCAGGGGCATAGCTAGAGCTATATTAAAATATGGATTCTTCAGTACTGCAAGTCTTCTAGGTTAATTAAATTGGCTAGGAAAATGTTGTGGATTCATCTTTGTATATGATAATATGCGTAGGGAGCTACGCACCTATTTTCAGTGATTACTCATTTACGTGGTATTCAAATTATCGGGTTTTGTTTCCACGATGTTACATGTTACAAGAGAGTCAAGTGGCCGCTGACAGAAGGTGTACTGACACTGTTACAACTGGGTTACAAATGTTACACGTTACACAGACCACATGGCAAACATATAGCCAGAGGCAAATGTGCACAACACCAACATCGGATAAAGGATTGGACGTGAGATTTGTAAGAAGAAAGTATATCTACTCTGCCTGTCTGTTTCATACAACAGTCTCCTGAATGTCATGTTCACAGTCCAGACTGAAAGGCGAGATAAAACAGGGTTGGAAAAGGAACAAAACCGCTAACGTTTATTCATTATTTCCCGTACGGCATGCGTAGTACGGGAAGATACGGAATTTGGAATGACTGATATATAAATTAACTTAAGTCAAATTCATTTTACGTTGTTCATTTCTTAAAATAGGTTTCTATAAAACTTTCAATATTACATTAAATATAAATATGAAAATATAATCTTTCGTTACATTTGTTATGGATGTGCACACGTGCCTCTGTGCAATATAACGTACCACACTTATACGTTGATGATATGCTTCTTGATTTAGATTTATTACTAAGATGTTCAGAGCTGTGACAGTCGTGAGAAGTTAGTGTGAGGAATACTTGTGTTGGAAATGGTTGTTTAGAAAACAAAAAAATTCACGTAGCAGTCAAAATAGAGCAAACATCATATTATGTAATTTGAATCACACCATCATTGCTGAATTTGCAATATGATTGAAGATGTTTGATTTAACAATGTGTAACTAATCCATTCTTGATTAGATATAATAATTACTGTATTAATTCCAATTAAGAGGACCTGTTAATGTAATGACAAATAATTATCACAATTTTGATACGTTTTTATGTGTTTTGAATTAAAACTGGTAAGGCTCCAAAATGGCATTACTCCAAAATGGCTATACTCCAAATTGTCAACTCTATATCTCCATGGTGATGAGTGAGATGTCATGGCATCGTACCCAGATATGCACACTGAAACTTGGCAGAGGATGCGCGCGCAACAGCGTTACTGATAGGATACGACAACATAGCTAGCGAGACGACGTCGACGAAGCGGCACGACATCTCCAACACAGGCAATTCCTCAACACTGACATCACAGACTGGCACTCAGTGTTACTTTAGTGTACTGTTACATAGGTCTCATTGTTAGGGAGATAGAAATGCTCTTTGTTACCACGACAACGAGCACCGCTGGGAGCCGGGCGGAGACCTTGGAAGGGGTTTGTTATTAAGGAGAGAATCCAAACGCTCTTGTATATCCAATGTGATTTTAGGGACAAACTGGTAAAGGGTAGAAAATGGAAATTATTAAAAACAAATATTGTGCTACCCAAAATGATAAATGTTACATACTTTATGAAGGCGGTGAAATGAGTTATCATATGAGTGTTAGCATACATGATAAATGAAGACCTACGAAAAGCTGATGAAATGCAGAACCAATTAATACAGGTTGAAATATAAAACTTGAATCCTTGTAATTTTTAAAAATAATTATTATAAAACATAAAGAAAACATTTTAAGATGAAAATTAACAAATTCCGCTAGATTTTGATATTATGAAGTCACAAGGATTCAATTTCTACTTTTTATGAAAATGGGATGATAATAGTTTTAGTCATAATTCCACATTATTATCAAAAATACCGACTGGCAACAGTGTATAAATATTTGTAAGGCATATTAGTAAATCAAATCTATTTGCTTTGAAAATCAAAATCAAAACACTGATAAGGAACTAAGGAAATGTTGAAGTCACAAGCATGTACAATATGCTAAATCTCTAATATGTACTGGTATTTAATCAAATTTAATATTATTTAGAAAAAATATAATTTATTTATTTTTGCAATGAAATATGTAGAAAAAAAATGTCCGAAATTGTCACAATTATTACGATTTATATTGAAATTTGTCACAATTATATTACAAATTTGTCACAATTATTATGATTTTTGAAATTTGATATTCCGTACATGGTTGTCACCAGAGCTTCACGTGACTATAAACACGTGACTAAATCTGTCTACACGAGTCATTAGCTCCACCCACTGTCGTGCCATTGGTGCAATGAGAGAAATAAGCGAGAAATTATGGACTCCATGTGATGAGCACAGCAGCGACTGCCATAGCTTTGTGAATTGCAAGAGAGAAAATAAACTCATGCAAGTGATAAAAAGACAATGAGCTCAAGATGGCAGCGATTTTCTGTCCGACAAAGGGAGGTAACTGACCTGCAAGGCTTGAATGTCCTCGTACAGTTGGTCGACGTTGGATGATCCGAGTAGCACGCACTGGACGTTTTCACTTTTAACACACCAAGCTGAGAGGATGAAAATAGAAGAGAGTTAGCCATATGAATTAGCTCTTCATAATTTGTGGGTACCGTAAATTATTAATAATAATAACAAATTAAAAAATACCAACAAAAAAAATAAAAATAAAAATAATAATAATAATAATAATAATAATAATAATAATAATAATGCATTGTCCCCTGTTCCACAAAAAGATTGTAGCGCTATGAAACTTGTAACTCAATTAATTATAAATCATAAAAGTTACAACTCTCAGTGCTATAATCATTCTGATGGGACTAGACTCAGGTTTTTAATACACACAAACAAGTAAAATGAACACAGCTGTATTTCCTAGTATTTTTTTTTAAATCATAAAATCGTAAAATATAACAGAAAACAAGTAAATTGGAATCCAGATGCTATTGAAATTAAGGCTGTCACATTTACGAAATTCTGTAAATATTTATATGGCTTTTCATACACGAAATGATACCGTTTAAATATCTACGGAGTTCCAATAGATTACCTATGGCAAGCTGTGCTATAGAACATCCCAGCCTATCTGCAA
Organism: Lepetodrilus elevatus; assembly: GCA_034780755.1. Taxonomy (NCBI): domain Eukaryota; kingdom Metazoa; phylum Mollusca; class Gastropoda; order Lepetellida; family Lepetodrilidae; genus Lepetodrilus; species Lepetodrilus elevatus. The sequence continues at coordinate 7,572 of JAVCKZ010077253.1, forward strand.
TAATGGCCACTTCTCGTAACTTTGCCTGTTGTCTCCGCCCGTCGTCGCTCAACACTTTGTCCTTCAACCAACTGTAGCCCTGGAGACACAGAGAGAGGACAGCTCTAGTGACAAGAGTTTACATTACACGTATCTCATAATCTAACAAGTTTATCATGTTAAGGCCCGTTCAAACCTAACACAGTTCCTGCTGTGTATTCAACATATTGGATCGCTCCTCATAGAAACATATGAACTGGTCACGCTGAAAATGTGCAGGAAAGCATTCTGTGGTCCAGTAAAACAATGGAAAACTGTGTGTTTAACCTTCTCCCTGCTGAAGGCAACCAGAGATGCCATAAAGAGCAGCAACTGTGCCTACCGTAATCCAGCAGTGAGAGGGTTAAGGGTTGTAGCTGCAGCACGCGTTAGGTCGGAATGAGCCTTAATGGCTAGAATTGTATATTGCAATCAGACGAAAAAATAAAATAAAAATATTAATATCTGCTGAGATTCAATGAGTAAAATGTTGTCCTTTCCCTCTTTCCTTTAATATATTATTTATTATAGGGAATATCTGGTTGCCACTGGTATAAATATGTTAATATTATTCAAAATGAAATTGCAATGAAGAACGACCATGTGTACTCAGTGAACCATTATATGACATCACACATACAATATGTACCATAATTTGACATTATGTATACAATAAATATGTGTACAGAGTGCACCACACTATATGACATTGTGTATATAATATATGTACTAACTGTATCACTATTGGACATTGTACTTATACAATATGTATCAATGTTTTACATTATGTATAAAATATATATGTAATCTGTGCACAACACTATATGACATTACGTATGCAATATGTACCATTATTTGACATTATGTATATAATATGTACCGTACTAAATGCATCACTATATGACATAACAATATATATAATGTATAGTTCTGCATCACTAATTGACAATATGTATACATACAATATGTACCTATAATACAATACAATATGTATTCCACTAAATGTGCACCACTCCATGACATCACACATTCAATATGTACGGTTATTTTGACATGATGTATACTATACAATACGTAGCCTAAGTGCACCACTATATGATATTACATATACAATCTGTATACCCAATGCACCACACTGACATTACAAAAACAATAGGGGTACTCAAAGGACCACTATTTGACATAATGGATACCATATGTACATTATTTGACATTACGCATATAAATACATATCCTAAGTGCACCACACTATGACATTACATATACAATATCTATACTCAGTGCACCACACTATGACATTTCGTATACACTATGTATTCTCAGTGCACCACACTATGACATTACGTATACAATATGTATACTCAGTGCACCACACTATGACATTACGTATACACTATGTATTCTCAGTGCACCACACTATGACATTACGTATACAATGGGTACTCACTGTACCAACCTTGAGGGCAGCACGTGAGTAGATGGGGACGCCGTCGTCGTATTTCCCCGTCAGAATTCCGCCGGCCAGAGGAGACCATGTCATCGTGCCAATGCCTGGAATACGGATACAGACATTTGTGTTACTGTCTGAATTATGGCTCTGGTGAGATGGGTCCCATTTCACAGAATGGTCGCTCGCAGCACTACATATAGTTCCATATAGTTTTTTTGTTTTTTGTTTTGTTTTAACTCCCAGACTTGTAAACTGAATCGGTCATTAATAATATACATAATACACACTGCTATTACTGGCAATATCAATTTATTTAAAATACTTTAAAACTTAAATTGGGGTTTAGAGTTGCTTTCAAGATACTTTCACTTATCAGACAGCTTGTCAGTTTAGAGCAGGATGAAGCCTGAAACATCCATAGCACTGAATGTTGCAGCAAACCTGCAAGTACCTGCTGGTATTGATGGACAAAGGATGATAACTGCATTGTTACGGTACAGACAGCTCATCATATCTGTATACTACTAATGTGTACTGTACCTATTTTATGGTACAGTTCCGGCATCTGTATCTCCACCTTTTCTCGCTGGAAGAAGTGATATTCCGCTTGTTCCGCGACGGGCGGAATCAGATTGAATTGACGTGCAACAGAGTATGCTTCCTGTAATAACAATTATATAAATTGGCATTATTTATTTCTTAATTTTTCCATGAGAAACAGCCCTTTTTAAAGTCAGTGTGGTTCATTCTTGAAATTTGCTAAAATAGTATAAAGCCAAATCTATATGTCTATAAAATTAACTTTTTTGAGTACCGTAAATACTCTGATAATTCAAACAGGAGAAAATAATTACGCCATGTTATAAATTTAATGAAAACGTATATCTATGTTTGTCTTATGATTTACATGAAATGGGAGCAACTCTTGCCAAATTCAGATATCCAGAAATTCAGTTACGGTATCCGCACGATTTTACTGGGAACGCAACTGTCCGGATAAGCGGGTGTCAACTGTATATACAAAGTCCAGCAAATTTCATACAAATTAATGGAAGTGTACATAAAATCCTCGTGTTCGTGTATTCCAGTGTTAGTACATTCTACAAATAAATAGATCAGGAAAACACAACCTGGCAGTTGACCTGAATACATACATACATGACATGTACTATATTAACCCCTCTCATTCTGCACCAACTAAACATGCTTTAAATAGCAGGAGTTTTAGCTATTCCAGCAGGGAGGTGGTTAATACATTCATGAGTATGGATTGGAAACTAATATCAACATATTTTCTTGACATAAATTATTATCAATAGGCGACGACTAAAATTGAATACTTAATACTGCCTTCTTGTTGGCTGTGTGTCAGGTACAAGACCATTTCGTGACACGCAGCCTGGTATAATTTGAGGTTTAATTTACCTAATTTCCTGCTATAGTAAAAGCATGGTGAATATGCCAAGATTTAGAGCAGGACTACATTACGATCTGCTGATGAGACGCTGATGAGACGCTGGTGAGACACTGGTGAGACGCTGGTGAGACACTGGTGAGACACTGGTGAGACACTGGTGAGACACTGGTGAGACACTGGTGAGACACTGGTGAGACACTGGTGAGACGCTGGTGAGACACTGGTGAGACGCAGACCTTATTGGTAATTTCCCAGGCTGTGTCCATGTTTTTTTCATTGTCTGTATTTTATGTGTTTGTAGGAACTGATTCCAGGATCGTGATAATTTCCTGAATACAATTTCTTGCTCAATTAAAAGTTTCCTTCATAAATCCCTAAATAAAATTTGAGCTTGAGCATGAAATTGTACTTAAAGTTATTTTGTAATCTCGGGGCCAAGTTGTTTGATGAATCAGTGAATATTGAGTTTAATGTTGCTATGGGAATCTTTCACCCATTCGTGACGATTAAACATTTAATTATTGTACTATATGTGTTGGCTAAACAGCTACTGGAGCACTATGTAGTACTTTGTATTGCACCCTGAATGCAGCCCGGATACTGACCATTATCTCCATCGGGCTCCAACGAGAAGTCCCCCAATACATGGCCCACGTCTGGTTGATCACGTGGGTAAATGCTCGGACCACTTCTGCAGCACAAATATAAGTCATAATAATAATAATAATAATAATAATAATAATAATAATAATACAGTGATCCCTCGATATAACGCTGAATTTGGGGTCCATGACATGCCACCCGCGTTAAAATACTCGCATTATATCAATTGGAGAAAAGAAAATGGTGCATTTTTAAAAATAATTTAAAAAAAAATGGGGTCCATGTTGGACCCCGCGTTGAATCCGAATCCGTGGTGCATCGAAGGGCGTTATATCGAGGGAGTACTGTAATTAATAATAATAATAATAAAATAATAATAATAATAATAATAATAAAATATAAATAATAATAATAATAATAATAATAACAATAACAATACATACAACCAGCCAATCATTAAAAAGGTGTCGCACACTAAGAGTAAATATAATGGCTCTATATCCACATCTCTATGTGTGCTATATAATTAGCACAGCAGGTAGATTCGAGCTGTGAATAATTCCGACGTCCATTATATTATCCCAGTAGCGCCAACACAGGATTTACTACATGTACTATCGTAATTACCATACAGTAGAGTTCCGACATTCTCCTTAACACTAGTGAGCGTTGGAATGATAATGCGAATGACAGCCAAAGGTCGGGGGTCATAGGTGAATTTACAAGTTATTTCTTGACCAAAATATATATACTTGTAATATTTCAAGATAGGGGCATTTTTGTGTGATTTAGTTTTGCATTTTATTTTAATTTTATTAAAAATGTATAGGGATTTTTGTGTGATTTATTTATGTGTTTTATTTTCCTTTTTTAAAAATGAATTTTCCTTTACATTTTGTTTTACTTCTATAATAGAAGAATGAAATTTGTCCAAAAATATGAAAAGAAAATAATTTAAAAAGCCACACAAAAAGAAGATTGATTAAAACATCTTCAACAAGGACTATATTCATAAGCACTGCTAACTGAAAACATCAGGTTCTAAGTATAACCAGCATAATACGATAGCCATCACTGAGTAGCCTAATCAGTATAATGCCTTCCAAATCTATAAACAATCTTGCCAAGTGGAAGAGAGTATACTTAGAAAAATAAGCAGCCGCTATTTCCTCTGTCAGCTTGACTGAGAGATGCGCTCACTGATCCTTCAATTGTTGTTTGTTATAGATTGGTCTATTTTCTGGATTTGTCCATAGATACGCACAGATTGGTGAAACCATGATGAACGAAAATAGATTCCTGGTACCATCTCCTGCCAGAATTTACTATGTTTATGCCGGATCAGCTACATAAACAGCAACAGATGCATGCCTCATCAACCAATACTAACTACATCTTATACTTCAACAGTGGGGGTACTCATAATACCAGGAATAGAGGAGTCAGACAGGGTGCTGTGCTGATACCTGTTTTATTACTTATGACTGCATTAATCTTACATGTGCCACAACAATGAACTCTTATACTATATCTTATACCTCAACAGTAGGGGTACTGATACAGTAATAGAGGAGTCAGACAGGGTGCCGTGTTGATACCTGTCTTATTACTAACAGTCGCATAAATCTTAGATATGACACAACAACTACCTCTTATACAACCCCCTCTTACCATGAAATATGTCAACAAACCGTGATTCCATGCCTTTTAACCAAAATGAACCATAATATTAGAATCTGAAATTCTACGAAATAATATTTATATTAAAATGAAATATTTTTGTAGTCGTAACTTTTCTTAAACCTCCTCAAAACAAGAAAAACAACACTTACTTTCATAAACATCCATACATCTTTCTTGAACCCAAACCACCACCACTTATTTTCACAAACACCCATAAACATCTTCCTACCAACATCAATTACAAGAAGAAATGCCACCATTTATGATGACAAAACAACAGACGAGTAATGAAAGTTCAATCATTTAATTACATATAATTAAATAAATTGGGGAGGG
>JAVCKZ010077264.1:0-13076 GCA_034780755.1 Lepetodrilus elevatus
CTTGTCATACCAAGCAACAAGCTTGTAAACGTTACTGTACATACTCCACATAATGTCTGTATTTTACTGACGAAACCTTGAGTGGCATTGCCCTATTACAGTCGTTGCTTGTCATACCAAGCAACAAGCTTGTAAACGTTACTGTACATACTCCACATAATGTCTGTATTTTACTGACGAAACCGTGAGTTTTAAGGTAGTTTTAATGAAGTCGTTGCATAATTTTTCTAAACCAAAATATAACTTTGGAAAGCATGAGATCGAGGTCAATTGATGAATCTCAAGTGAGATCGTGGTCAATTGATGACTTTCAATGTCGGGACATAAAGGCACATCTCAAATGTTTATTGACACATCAATATGAATTCTATTGAAAGTCTACAGCCGTTCATTTCAATCGGCAAGAGCTTTTTTTTACGTTCGTGAACAAGGTGTTAGCGGGTGTACATGAACATGGTGTTCAATTGGTGGAAGGACTCGACATTTACATTACGGAACATCGCCATTGAGCCGCAGCTCTGGTTGTGGTTTTCTTTTAAACCTAACAGAACTATATTACTTGTAAAGATATTCGATTCACGGCATTTGTAAATGCCTTTATGAATCTGTTCTTTATGCGACAGTAGCTGTCATAGCTCATTCGATGGGGACTTACGTTTCACTCCAGACCATTTTCAATGGATCTTACAAAACGAGGAAATTACGTTTGTCCACGTGATGGTTTCATTTCCGCCCAATTGTATGTCTCGATATGATCCCAGCCAATGAAGGGGACTCAAAGTTATTGTACGATATTTTCCCACAGGTTTAGGAATTATATTGCAGAGATATTGGAAATGACTGTATAGGACTACAAGTGATGTATAGTGATGATTTGCATACAAGTTGTATGGGTATTACCTGAGAAAGATAATGATTAGTTTGTTTCTCTGCTCAGTATACAAGTTGCATGGGTATTACCTGAGAAAGATAATGATTAGTTTGTTTCTCTGCTCAGTATAAAATTCCCCATCCATGCTAAAAGAAAATCATGAAATGTTTGGGTTTTTATTTTTATGTAGTTTACATCAATAAAGCATGATTTGGACAAAGCATTTTTTTTAAATATACAAATTGTAGATTATTTCAAGTTTGAAACTGTTTTAAATAGTGGTGTGTTTTTTAAAAGTTATGTTAAGAAAACATTTTAGTTGTGTAATATATGTACTTTTAGTTATGGGAAATGTTAATGCCCAATCATAATTAGTTTTTAGAACAGGACATTTGCAGAGGTTTAGAATATCATTTATTCAAGGTTAACAGAATATTGTCACGGTTTATAGTTAAGTTTTTAGAAAATATACATTCATCTATTGATTTATTCTTTTGTTCAATGTTCAAATATCGTAATATCATTAATTACTGTCATTCTAGCTTTATAAATATCAATATGCTGTTGTTTAATGTGGAATATGTCTTAATAGAAACATATTCATTTCAATGTTTGGAAGATTTAGAGATTACGCACAACAAAAATATTAATAATGCTGAAACAGGGCATGAATGCATTGCATCATGTTCCCCTGGTATGGATTAGTATTGTCAGCCAATATATCCTTGACCACTCATCAATATTTAATAAGGGACATACTGTAAATAATACCAGCCCTGAACCTGAATTTAGAACATCAAGAATAAAAATAATATGAATATTTTCATCATTCCAAAATGTATACATTTGAAGCCTTATTGTCTTTAAACCACTAGCCCTGATGCAGCATGTTGTATTTGTTTAGCAATACTAATATTTCTTAAATCAATAATTTGAGAAGCTGGACACTTCCTAAAGTGGTGGTCATCCCTGGGTCAGTTTGCAAGTAATTAATTCCTTTCTTGATTGGTATTGATTGAATTTAATAACGAGTGACCACTGCTGGTCATCTTGGATGTTCATTGGGACAGTATACCTGGAGCTTCACCGAGACCATCTTCAGGTACATTAAAGAAACACACCAGAAGTTTCAGTTAAGTAAGTTTCGTTTCATTGTCACTTTAATTAATTAGCTATTTTTACCACTCGCACAATAGCTGCGTAATTTCATCATCAGAACTGTGTCCATATTCTGAGTTTCCTCAAGGCTTAAGGCTTGACCATGACTGTTTGTATTATGGATTACGGTTGGGACGATGTTGGAGGACAAGCCCCTGTGGAAAGTGCAATGTGGGGTAGAACCATAGTTAGTCACGTCATTCCGCTCCACACAAATATACGATATGTCTGTATCAAGTCCTCAGTTTCCTGCCATCACAATGGAAAGGGGTGGGTTGGGTGGGTGGGGTGGAGACATGAGGGATGGTGGTACGTGTCTGAGTTTGAATCCTATTCAATGACCCAGTATCAAGGTGAAGAATAGCTTTGCCTTCAGAAAAGAATATCGAGATGCAATGTTTGTATGTACTTTGAGTTGGGTCAAAGGTCATGGCTGTAAAATTGGTACAAATGTTCATTTAGTGTATTTAATATATAAGGTTGTGAAATTGTTAATTTGGTATATTTTAAATATAATTATACATGAATTTTAGTGTAAACATGTGAATATGAAAATGTAAATATGCTTTCGTTCATTTATGACCTTGGAATTTCAGTAGACTTTTTTATGTTTGTATTTTCCTTTAAAGTATCAAAACATTCTTCGTGTATATCTTGGTCTTTGTTAAGACTATCTGAATTCACTAAATTCTAAACATGCTTCAGCTAGACAAAGTGCAGAGATGATCATGCAGCTTACTGTATTTGAGTGCAAGAGGTGACATATTTTTTTGAGTATATTTAATAGAAAAATCAATTTTTATTTTTTTATTTTGAAAACAATTACATATTTTAATTACAGGTTGGTAGGATACAGAGATGAATGTTCATGGAGTGATAACATTATTATTTCCCCATGAGAATCTTTGTCTGAATACTTGCCATGAAATACTTTCAATGGTACCTATCCCAGTAATGCTGAACACCTCGGAATATAACTGGAATTTCAATTCCAGAATTTTCTATTTTCAGTTCGCTGCATACAGAGCAACTTTCAAGCTGTCTGCATTTATTTTAAAATGTTATGTTCAACAAATTGGCTCTTAACCAAAGCCAACACATTCTGAATAACAACTACTGTTTAACAGTATTGTTATGCGCTGTAATGGGAATATTTTCACGCTGAAAGCCGTCAAATATCGCAATTAGAATTCCCATTCTCTCCTCCTCCTGCAAGTCTGTGAAGAGCCAGAGCCATCAGATGGAGGGTGTTTAGACCATCGATGAACAGGGTCAATTGTCCCTCACGGCCATTGCCCAGCATATTGTGCTAATTATCCTTTGATGGGTATCGGGCTAATCAGTATTGATGAAACAAACACTCTGTCTGAAGAGTCAATGCTGATTGGCCGGCCCGTGTCCAAGAATGGCTGTGATTGGTCAGATTACAAGGATGCAGCAGGTGCTTGATATTTGATCTTGTCAGCAGATGGCACCAATGGTTTCAATGACAACATGACAAATTCATGCATTAAACATTATGGAAATGCGTTGAGACTTGTAGAGTCATCCTCCTTATCTGTAGTCTTTGCATTTATGCTTGAGTTAAGGCTACCAATTATGTACAAATGTATGCATATGAAGGATTTGTATTGGTGAAATTGTGCATGGGATCAGAACTACGAGTATGTACATTTCCCAGGATATGGAAATATTTTTTTAACCTAGCTAATACAATTCTTTTTTTTAAATCTTGTTTTCACCCTCATCTGTTTAACAGAATAAATATACATTAATTGTGAATAACAACTACGGTAATTTTTAAATATTCCAAATATTTGAATGTGAATTAAACTAATTTGAATTTTATCAACATAATTAATGCACCTATTTGCATAGCACAATCTGAATTATTAGACATAATTGAATAGAAATATTGACTCCTGACTCATTTTAGCCATTATGCTTCAGGAAACATTCTAACAGAGTCGTACTATTGACAAGATGGCCGTCAATATTTCTAATGCAATTTAATCAACATAAAGCCTTCCGACTCCCTAATGGATACTCTAAATTCTGGGAGTAATTATCGTCACGCTACCATGTGCCAAGGGACCAGAAGATGACACAGAAGCCAACAGGCGGCCATCATTGTCAAAATGTTCCGGATGTCGTAAGACGTTCCACACAACTGCTTGCAGGTTTATGAGAATCGGATGTCTTAATAGCACGTTCCACACAACTACTTGTAAATTCATGAAAATCAGATGTCATGATATAATAGGACGTTCCGCATAACTGTTTATAGGTTCATGAAAATTGGATATCGTAAGATGTTCCACAAAACTTAACTTGTAGGTTTGTGGGAATTTTGACTACATCTCCATGTCTGTTTGGTAAGATATTGTGTAACATTTCATTCCGTGTAACATTTTGTTCTGTGTAACATTTCATTTTGTGTGCCACTGTATACTGATTTCAATATCAGTGCGATGACCTAGGGGAAAGGTTGAATTTGAAAAACAATAATCTACTGGTAAGTGAGATAGCATATGTAATTTTGTTCTGTTGTGTTTTATAATGATTGCGTATAAATAGCTAGTAGAGCGCAATGCTAGAAACTATGTTCGGTATGCCTGAAAATAAGAGTGTTTCATGTAGATTATGTACATACCAGTTCTTGATGACTATTTTCAGTTCTTGTAATCGGGTTACAATGACCTTTATTGTTGTAATATTTGACCTATATATTCATGTAGCCATGGTAACAAGGTCATTATGACCTGTATTAATTGTTTTAATGTTTGACCTAAGTATTGTCTAGTTATTGCAACCAGGCCAGTTTCTTAACCTTGGAGCCTATGTCGTGTATGACGAAATTTCCTTCAAGCCAAGATGAAACAGTATACGTACTTGGCTCCTGAAATATTTTCCCAAATTTATTCTCTTGGCTCAAAGCATTTCCTGTTATGCAAGAAATAACTTTATGATTCTGTCATTCTTGTCAGCTTCGTGTCCTAAGATACATAGAATTTGCATAGTATGAATTTTGTTATCAAAATATATCCGTACCAGCTCGTAGTAGATTTATTTGTACCAACTTTAGTTTATGGATATAACATGTTTTCCCGACTTTACGTGTATTTAGTTTTGTGCGTAACTAACTAATTTGAGACTAAATATTATTTTCTTGCAATTTAATTCATTAATAGTCTTTAAAATATGTCCATGTTTTTTAGCAAAGGTTTTCAGCTGTTGGAATAATTATCGTTTTGCCACTCGTGGCGTGTAAAAGTAGCAGCGGTCTCCCTTTCAGACATCGTTTCAACAAGTGATGCTGGTGGTTTTCATGTACTTCTTTGTTTTAAAAATAGCATATCTCACACAGTATGCGTTTTTATTTACCTAAGAATTTCGTGGAAAATAAATCTGTAATCCTCCCAAATACATAACTTTAACCTGAGATGGTTTCGAACCGTTTCCTCTCTGATAGTTGTATGTTATGACACACTTGTGGAAAAAAAAACAGTCCACAAAAAACACTGACGTGCTAAAGTATGTGTTTCTTTCTGGCAATCTGCCAATATTTTGACAGTTTGAACACATGGTTGTTTAGAAGAACTCGCCATTTCTTCCTTTTCTCTGATTAGTTAGCAAGGAGCCTTTCATGGTACTACCATCCTTTGTTGGTATTTCTGTTTTAAAATTACTCGAAAAACCTTTTTTCTTCCAAACAAAAACATGTTTCGGGCTATTTTTGTCGATTCTTCACCACTGACATTTGTACGGTAGTTTATTTTCAATATATTCAGCATCGAAAATAGTGGGGATGTTTTTTTTGCTTATGATTTATGAGATAGACTGGCGTGCTTCTTACAGGAACTATTTGTCTGTACGTAGTTAACAAGTACATTGGAACGCATCGCAGCTAGCTACATATATTTGAAGTTTCTCAATGATCGCTTTCTTCATGCTGTTGGTATTGTGCCAGATTAACACTACACTGGCTGGTCAACCAAACTACAAAACCAGAGGAAAATTATTTTAAAATATAATTTATTTTTCAATTTGGAAAAACAAGACTCAGGATATCCATTAACCCTATATCTTCTGTATTAGACACAAATACAGCTTATTGAAAAATATTGAATATTTTGTGAGATACATGTATAATGGATAAGATATTTTTTAGTTTGTGTCACACGTTGTTCTCACCCAAATACTCCTGTTTAAAATATCATCCTAGAGAAGATAAGCAAGTCTAGTTTACTTGAGAACAAGTTTACTTGAGTTTCAGCCGGTCCTTTCATATAAATATAACAACCAATATAATTTATGTGTAAACTATTTACTATCCCCCTCTGAGACTATGGTTGGTTTTCTACTAATTTATGTTATATACATGGAATACTACTAATGCTCACTTGGATTTCTGATGCTACAACAAACATTCCCTCTTGTGATCTACTTCTGCGACCGTATTTCGGCTATTAATGACTTCTTTGATAAAACCTGAACAATGTCAGCGCCAGTTGTCCGTGCTTATGAGAACCGCAATGAAGGTATATACTCGACAGATGGTTTCTATAAAGAATCCGTTTCTAAGGGATAATTACCTACTGTTTTATCAGCAGCCCAGTGCTATCAGCTCATGGTCGTATTAACAAAGCACAATTAGCTCATAGCTCATCAGACACCTTTTTCTTTTCTTGAACTCAATCCTCTTTATGTAGTGTTTAATCAAGTCAATTTAGTTCTAACACAACTCGTTCTCCATTGCCAAAAACTGGCATTTCCAATTTACTCGACTTCAAAAAGCTATTTCTTCGGACTAATGATCCTAAGGAGCCAAAGTTCTGTGAAGTTCTGGGAGTCAATGTGATCTGGTGTCGCTGCCAGAACAGTCCCAGAACCCAGTCAGCAGTGAGTAGTCTGTGAGTCCGTGAGTGCGCTTGGCTGCAGTGAGTAACGTATATTTATGTACTCGCGCGAGCTCGGGAGCTCTTTAACTCTGTGAGTCAAAAACACATGTTGAGTAGGCGGCAATGGAACGAACCACTGCTTGGCTGGAGGGCGGGAAAAACCTCTGACGAGCAAGAGTTCTCAATGAGTGCGTCAGTTTGTTTTTGATTCCTGGAACACGCACTGGTTGTGATGTCCACGTCATGCACTAGCGGAAATGTCCATGTCACCAGGCGCCTGAGAAATGTGTTTTGTTGACAAGAACAAAATCTGAATTTCTTGGACAACACTACTGAAAGAGTTTCTTCTTGTGTGGAAATTATAATTTCTCAGAGACATTCAATGGATATACTACTACACAGTTTTCTAGAAAGATTTCATCACATGTAGGGGAGATTTCTAAAAGTTTGTGGACATGTGTTTTCTGTGGCTGGTTGTAAATAGGTGAGTATTTTATGTATACATTTAGTTGGAAGAGTTCTGGTGGTGATGTTATGTTAATGAGTCTGTGCTTTTAAACAGAATAGTTGTGTTTCGTGTTGACAATTTACATGAAGAATGGTGGACCTGCTATATTTGATTAATGTTCTGGACATGAACTGATTTTGGGAATCTCCAGGTTCCACTAGGAGATAAAAGGTTAACAATGATTACATTGCATACTTTTCCCAAACTCTATGATCATCGCAGAAAATACTACTACTACTACTACTACTACTACTACTACTACTATGACTACTACTACTACTACTACTACTACTACTACTATTAGTATTATTAATATAATGCACTGTGTAACCATTTATAATGCTATATGCAGTGCTAAATGGTACTCCCAAACTCTATGATCAGCTCAGGAAATACTACTACTACTCCCAAACTCTTATGATCAGCTCAGAAAATACTAAGTCTACTATTACTACTACTACTACTACTACTACTACTACTACTACTACTACTACTACTACTACTACTACTACTACTACTACTACTACCTACTACCTACTACTATAAGTTAGCAGAGTACTTTCCGGGTTGTACAAGTTTTTACAAGCTGAAATTTATCACATGCCCGAGACCATACATTGGTGCTAGATTCTCTAAGGTGCTGAAATGATGTATGGCAAAATAAATTAGCTTAATTAAACTATCAATTGATTTATGGTCAAAACATGAACCGAAGGCAAGTTAGATTCCAATACAGAAACAGTAAACACTTCCATTGGCAGGAAGTGACCAGCTATCCAACATCAGCTCTCTTATCATTGGCGCTGATGTCAAAACCGACCTTGGTGTTTTTTCCTTTTAACAAATTGATCACACTTTCTCGCTACCACCTACCAAGAAGAGAGTTTGGTATTGGTAAGAGACTTAGATAGACCCTTGTGGTGGTCTTTGTGCTGACCACTGGAGCCGGTGTGCTGACCACTGGAGCCTCTGTGCTGACCACTGGAGCCGGTGTGCTGACCACTGGAGCCTCTGTGCTGACCACTGGAGCCTGTGTGCTGACCACTGGAGCCTCTGTGCTGACCACTGGAGCCTCTACTGACCACTGGAGCCTCTGTGCTGACCATCAGAGCCACTGCCATACAGCAGATGCTTCACCACAGGCTGGAGGTGTCAAGATAAGGAGCCGACATTAGTCCAGTTCCTATCTCTGCTGGGAACCACTTCAGTTGTTATCCCAGGGCAGACTAGATACCAGGGCGGGGCAAGATACCAAAGTGCCCTAGGACCTTGGCTCTCTCCTGGGATTAGTGGTATCTCCGGTGGCGATTCCTGGTATCTCTGGGGATTCCTGGTATCTCTAGGGACCAGATACCTTCAGGGACAACAATTGTTTTCCATGGTTTGCTGTTGAGAGGAGCTCGGAGGTTGTGTTTGGAAATACAGATGGGGAGATAGTCAGAAGTGTCAAAGTATGGACGGAATAGTGGAGAGTTTTGCAGAAGGGAAAGTGGAGAGTTTTGCAGAAGGGAAAGTGGAGAGTTTTGCAGAAGGAATTGTAAGATTTCTGTCAGAGGGAATGCTGGAGTATGCGGACAGAAAAGTAGGTTTAAGTAGTAAGGCTGAATTCTTGGCATTTTGTTGGCAGAACTTTGTGAGTGAGTGAGTGAGAGATTGGTTATTGTTTTTCTCTACTCTTCTACAATATTTCAGTGGTACTGTTGTTATGTTTCTTTGGTAGGGGTGAAAAATACAATAAAAAATAAACAAAATAATAGGATATGAAAGGGTTCTTGGGAATATGAGCATTTAGGGTTATTGGGTTGTTGTATTTGTTTATGGGTGGGTTATTTTTTGTTTTGTTTTGGGGATAGAGGGTGGTAATGTTTTTTAGGGAACTTGTTTTTTCTACCTCAATTAAAAAATATATATTTTACGATATATTTGGAACTGCCAGTAGGTGCCAATATGATGACTCCAAACATGCTTCGATGTATTTCAACAATCAGGTAAATCAATCAAGACAATTCTGTTAACTGTTCACTATGTTAAACCGATCAAGACAAATGTGTTCCTTATTGGTCAAGACAGGTATTATATTTACTACAAGAAATAAACTATTCTCTCAACAACAAGTCATGTACTTGTCATCAGCCGCTGATATAGCAGCTGGTTCAGAATCCTTGATAAGTGCACCATGTGCCCTTGCTTGACCTTGAATGACCATATACCGTTAGCTGCACAACTGGTTAAATACACCATATACCGCTGGCCGCACAACTGGTTAAATACACCGAAGTAGAAGTAGGTGGACTTGACAGATGTGGTGGTCTGCGAGATATAGCTATTGTGTGGGAACTGTGCCATTGGTCAGTTCAGGTGAGCGACAGATGTTATAATGCGAGTCCGAATCTGCAAATAAACATTTGGGCGATATTGATGCTTTCCTGGAAATATGATTACTTTACTGAAATGAGTATATGGTAAGTTGACACTATGTAAATGCAGATGCCATTTTGTGTTGTTCTTTGAAAATGTGTGACCTAATTAACAAAACAGACATGACAGCTGTATAATTATCGTGAACTATTAACTATTTTCATGTAAATATTGAACAGAATACCTGCATTTAGGTTTGATATTTAAATCATAGTTGAGATAGCCTTCTACAAACATTATGAATCCATGTTGCACAATATTCAACAGATTATACCCACATTTCAAACATTTATGAACTTCTATAAATCCATTTTACTTGGATGGGTCTTGAAGCATGCTGGGGTCTCTAGGAACTGTTCTTGTCAGCTTTTAGCATTCAGACATCATGCCAGATGGGCCAAGTGCGTTAAGGTACCATGTCCACTGAGTAGGCCATACAAGGATGTCCAAGTGTGTTGAAGTACCTGATACCCACTGATTGAGACATGACAGGTGGTTCAAGTACTGTGGTCAATGATGGCAGCTAACCAGCGTCATTGCATGACCTTTACTACCACTCTGTATCTACGATAGGTCCTTGTAAGTTTTATAAGGAACTCTGAGATTTATTGTATTGACAGGCAAAGATTTTGGAGGCATTTTTTTCCCAAAATGTAAAAAATATTAAAATCATAAAAATCAACAGAAATTTCCTCTCCAATGACAAGGAATGTATTAAATGTGAATTCAATTTAACTCATTAACTTCTTGGTATTTATCGATGCTGTCTATTGAAGCACACACCCTGCACAATATGTAAAAATAATATTCCCAAAAGAAAATCTATTTATATTTTGCTTAAAATTGCCAAGAAATAGTCGAACATTGTCCTTAATCAGTTAATTCACTTGTGACTATTTCTGGACTATCTAAGGCGTGGCCAGACACTATGTGTGTGTATAAACAGCGGCGGTATGTCCAAATTGTTTGGTGTAGAGGGGAGAATGTCTAGAACAGGTGTCCGGCCCTGCCTAAAATGTCCGTGACTGGGTATAAGACCGTGACTAGGTATAAGACCGGGGTTATGCCTCCCTGCAGACAGACCACTGGGATTCTGGAACAACACTTGGAGCCGCTCCAGGAAGTCTGGATCCTAAACCAGAGGAGCCGTAAACCGAGAAAAGACGATCGGAATCGCAGATTAAAAGGAAAATGATGATCGTATAAAAAACCTGATTCTTCTGAGATTAGACAAGTTTGTGGGTTACTTGGCCAGGAAGTATTTATATTTTGGAAATGAGATATCAAGCTAAGTTTAGTGGCGTTGAAATTAGTTTCCATTGTGCTCAGTAAATGGTAATGCACTTGTAATGCTTAATGATTTACATAGCGGTATGACATCTGATATGAAGGGAAATTGTGTAGGAAATCTTGTCATGTCATGTATCTTATTGTGCTCAGTATGTAATTAATGTTTAATGAATATCTAGGCGTATGACATCTGATATTAAGGATTGTTCTGTTTTACTGTGGAAACACACTGGACCCTTCTATCATGATCACCTCTGAGTCTGATATCCCCACGATCATCGTACTTACCGGTACTTATATATTTACCATTCACTCCATGACCGTTTTCGACCTTGGAATTATGTTCTGTTAAATGCGCCAGGAATTTTTAAGTGTACTGTACCCCTGTCGGTATAGCATGTAAGGTAGTACTAAGACAGTCGGAATTTTGCATTAGCTTCACTAATTATCTGTGATGGCTGCTACGTCTCGGGTTCGGTCTAATTGAAATCTGAAGTCTTGTCACGATAATAAGGTAGGAATTTTTAAAGGCACCCTGATCTTGTTTTAATTTTATGGATCTAAAGCCTGGTAGTCTCATAAACTTGTTTTTATTGTTATTATTATTATTATTTTTTTTTATTATTATGGCTTAATAGATATTATATTTTATATGCTAACATGAATTATTTCCCAATATCAATTTTGACATTTTCATCGTTTCCATATTTCACAAATTACATCTTTAATTCACATCATGGGAGTAAGACGATAAGCAACAGACGCACGTGTCATTCTAGGGGATTGTGGGAACTGACGTGTTCCCATGGGTTCCCATGGGTCCACTCCGCTTCGATAATACAACATCGTCTTACAAGATTTTCTCACCACCATGTCGCGCCATCTGCCAAAATACTAGCTGACATTGGAGGACTTCTCTGACAAACTTTCGCCTTTCAGCCACTTCATTAACCATTACACACCCTGAAGTTGTCTCATTTTAATATCGCCATGTGTCGTGAAACTGACTCAACTTAGGGGAAAATCTTCATGTTTTTTTCTTCTGTTGATTCATTTAGCAATGATAAGCGATAACGTAGACAAATATGTAAGGTTGCTACAGCAACAGGGCCCGAGTGACCAAAGCCAGAGGCCGTACAGGGACAGCATTGTTTATTTTCAATACAGAAGAGTTCCATGTGGAATAGGTCTATGGTTAAGCCCAGGTCTGGACTCTATGTGAAGGCTTGTTTATTGTACGTATTGGATACAAACTATGCCATTTCGGTTTTGGAAATAATACTGGAAGTGTTTACCGGATTAGATTGTTTTATTTTCTATTGATTTACATTGGAAACTGTTGTGTTTGGGTCTGTTTGAATTGTGTAAGGGGAAGATGTACGAGGCAGTGGTTAGTGTATCAGATTACAAAACTGAGGATTCTGAGTTTAAATCTCTTGGGGGGAACCAGCGTTTCCGAGACGGGTTTCTGAGTAGTTCCATATGCAGGGAAGATGTAATCGGCTGTGTGTAATATCTTACAATTATGGTTGTCAGCGCGTTCCGTCTTTTATAATTTATTGAAAATATATGTTTTGTCATGGTTAATGAAACATTTTGACACGAGATGTACAATAACTTACATGAGATGTATAATAACTTTGACAATAATAATTGGAAACAGGTGAGGGGGTCTTGTGAGAATATGTGGTCTTGGCAGGGTTAGTTGACTTTTTTTTGTTAATTATCGAACTTAATATGCTGGAATTTATTCCATATTATCATTGGCATTTCTCAGATTCAACAGTGTACTCCTCAAAATCAACATTACAATTCTCTGACACAATCGTCGCAAATGGGTGAAAGATTCCCGCAGCGACGTTAAACTCCATATTCACTCACTCACTCTGACACAATATTACATTTCTCAGACACAACATTAAAATTCTCA